>LS874745.1:314365-379785 GCA_900490955.1 Micoletzkya japonica | reverse complement strand
GGAAATCCTGAGAAAGAAGGACTATTAGATATGGAATAAGAGACTTGAAACAACGGGAAACAAGCAGAACAACGAGAAATGAAAGGGGAGTGATCATAGAAAAAGGAGGGAAGAGGGGAAGGAGGAGGGAATCGGGCGAGAAGAAACCTCCTTCGTTCCCTTGATCAATAGCGCAATTACCGTGCGCAAAACTTGGTCAGATACATGATCTGTAACCCTCTTCCAGAGGATATCTCGCGAAATTCGAAAAATTATGAGAAAATGTTTTGCATATGTGAATTACTAGTCCATACGAAGCTTATGACATGGAGATCTGCGACACTTTAGGTTCCCTTTAATGACGGAAGCCCGGAACGAAAAAATAAAACATGCGATTTTCGAGTTTTTTCTTCGATTTTTTTATTGTCACCATGTTTTTTCTCACATTTTGAAACCTTAGAAGAATTTTCATCGAATTTTAAAACTTTTGGTTAGAAGCTGCTTCCTCCCTTTAAAATCGAAGAAAAAACTCGAAAATCGCATGTTTTATTTTTTCGTTCCGGGCTTCCGTCGTTAACAGGAATGTCGCTTTTGTCCTTTCTATTCCTTTCGCTAAACACAGTAACGTCGTCGTTGGACGAAATTTCAAAAAATCATTTCTCGAATACTATTAATTTTTATCATTTTTCCTTTTGGTTTTATACTAATTACGACAAAATCTTTCATATAAGCTTCACTTGAAAATCACTTCCGTGTCCCTTTAATGGATAATGAATAGATTAATATTTATATTTCTATATTTGAACAGGTCCACGAGGTCGTCCAGTTTGTCGAGGCCACAAATACTTTCGAGGATCGAATGAGAATGCATCTTTCCCGGTTGACTATTCAACGGAAGTGAGTCACTCTCAATGGTTACTGTATACATACTGCAGTCCCCAAAATATTTTGCATAAGCCTAGTATATCTTGAACAACGAACGTATGGATAAATTCATAGAATAGAGTTGAATTCACCGATTTCAGTGGTTCAGTTGAGCATGTGTGGTATCAGGTCACTTCGCGGATACACTCGTCAATGGACCCAAGCGCCCCTCCACCTGCCAGCCTCATCTGACCTAGCTGCCTCCATTCTGACCGAGCTTACTGAATAGGCATACTGTAGCTGAACATTTGAGAAATTAAAGCGATCTCGTATAATTTGTAAAGCTACTGGGTTGTATTGTGTTGATCTGACCGATCTGATATATTCAAGCTTATGGTAATGGTACAACTAATACAGAATAAAATAGCTATTGCAACTCGTGTCCTCGCAAAAAACTTTTTTCCTTCTCAATCTTCACATACTTACCACCATTCGAAAGATTGCTTCCGAACTATAGGGGGTAGCCGAAATCTAGGGGACTCACGTAGTCCAAAAATTACCGAGATACGGCGCGTCAAAATCAAATATCGGTCGAAATTCGAGTCGCGCTTGAGGACGATGGGAGGCTTTGCTTTGTCCATCTTCCAGGATCTTTCCTTTCCCGCGCCGCGGTGCCTTCCCTCGTACCATGCCATCCAGTGAAGGGTCAAGGCAAAAGAGCAAGCGATGGGGCATGCGTAGATCGGGTGTAGATTCGGATATTGTCGGAGATATGTACATAGTGTGGACGGTATGCGGATCTGCCTGTTCCTCGCAGCCCTTCTAGCCTCTTCGTCTTGTGCCCCTTCATTACCGTTTATCTAGACCCTTCCAACTGCGTTCATCTGCGGTGCGAGTGGCGCGGAGTGGGAAGGGACTGTAAGCGGGAAACGACCGGAAACCAGCCTAACCAGGAGGTGCGAGGGAGATGGGGCAGGGGGGGGGGGTTGGACAGGGCACAGCATTCCTAGCGTTCGATTAGCGAATAGCGGTTTACGCTGTGATCTATCGCCACTACGGACGTTGCAATGAGCAAAAATTAACCAACTTAAAAACTTAAGATCCTCTCCACCAGTCCAAAGAACTGCCAAAAATGTTGTACAGATTCATTCAGCCGTAGTGGAGTAAATTCAAAATTAGTTGTCGATTCGCTATTCGACACTTCCCCTTTTCATTCGGAATGCTGTGGGGGGCAATTAGGTGGGCACGGTTGCAGGCACCGCGGTCGCGCAGCTTACTGCACGACTTTTGTCATTTTTTCGTAGACTTCTGCAAACGAATATCTCGAGCAGTTTTCTCGATAGTTATGCAGCAATCGTCCAGCATGCTCTGCCATACCTATATCGACAACTTTATATTAGCTTACTAAATAAAAGAAAACGCGCGACGAACGGATGCTCATCTCTCTTTATCTGCATTCTTTTCCGCCCGTTCGTAAAATCTCATACCTCTATGACATTCAGATGCACCCTACATAGCTGGGCCGTGGGGAACAAGGAAAATATATCTATATATTATTGACGTAAAAGTTCCGTCAGTAAACTCATTCCTACTTTGCCTGCGCTCTCTTCAAACAGCTCCACTCTCTCGTCATAAATAGGAATGAGACGACGTACGGAACTTTTTCGTCAACCATACTGTAAGCACATTTTGTATTGTAGAAGGTGTTACCGTCTGCCTACCCTATGGATCAAGACGATAGCCGCGGCCATGGGGAGTCGTACAACATTCCGCCCGGTGAAGAATGTGTCTAATAGCGAATTGACCACTATTTTTGAATTTTCTCAAGACTGGCTATTCCAATCTGCACCAAATTTTCGGAGGAGTTAGAATTCATGGAGACGATCTTAAGTTTAAAAATTCATAATTTTTCGTTCACTGGTTCGCTCACAGGATCGGATCCTATGCGCGGAAACCGCTATTCGCTATTAGAACGCTTGGAATGCTGTGGTCGGAGATTTTTTTTGAGATGAGCATTCCTTCACGGGTTAGGGTGAGACAAGACACATTATTGTTATTGACACATCACAGACAATAACATTACATTATTATTGACAACTTATTATCAAGATACATTACATTTTATTGTACACCCTGAGAACTTTCCGAAACTGTTTCCGAATAATTCCGCACCTCTCTGGTGTTCTCTGACTACTAGTATACTAGCGATTTCCACTATAGGGTCTCCCATAGAAAGCTTCTGCACAAACTTCGCTGTTTACAACTTCCGGCGTTAATAGTAAACTGGATTGAGGATTATCTATTCAACAGAACGTTCAAAGTAAAAGTGGGCGATGCGCTTTCGAGCTCAAGAACTATGATTAGTGGTGTCCCGCAAGGATCAGTTCTAGGTCCTCTTTTGTTCCTACTATACACAACAGAATTGCCAACCATTGCGCAAATTAATGGTGTTAAGGCAAAACTATACGCAGATGACATAAAGATATATCTTGCTATGCCTAAAAATGTGAATGGAGATTATATCCAAAAGTCAATTGATTGTATTCATAAGTGGTCCTTAGACTGGCAGTTGCCGCTTAACAATGAGAAGTGCGTAGTGATGCAGTGATGTAAGGCCAATCCAAGGCGCCATTGATGGGACCGCTATTACAAGTAAGAAGGAAGTAAGGGATTTGGGTTTCATTATTGATGAGAATCTGAAATTTAATTCACATGCTCTCGCTATTTCTACTAAAGCCAGAACTGCTCTTCACATTGTTCTAAGAGCACTAAGAACCAAAAACACTGAGGTACTGGTAGAGGCGTATAAGATATATATACGTCCTATAATGGAAAGTGGCACAACCGTTTGCAGCCCCTATCAAAAATTAAATATCCAAAGAATTGAAAATGTTCAAAATTACTTTACTCGTCGGATTTACCAACGCTGCTTTGGAAAATCAAGAGAAGGCTTGCCGTCTCATGAAGCGAGAAATAAAGAGCTTTGCTTAGAAACTTTGGAGAGCAGGAGAAAGGCTATAGACGCAAAAATGACTAGAAAAGTATTCTATGGTGACGCCAGAATACCAAGCATCATCATTACATAATAAGTCGAATACCAAGCATCATCATTACATAATAAGAAAATCGAAATGCAGAGGGCCGGGATTTACTTTGTTGTGTCCAAGCAAATCACAAAACTTCCGAATGAATAGCTTCTTTGTTCGCAAAATCAGAGCCTTCAATAATAATACGAGACTCCGGGTGAATCTATAATATCTCTATCTATCTCTTTCTTACACTATAATTATAATTATCCTTATAATTTTCTTCTTTTCACCTTTGTACTGCATTTCCTTGTGAAGTCGCATAAAATCTATCTATCTATTGTAGAATAAGCCGGTCCGTCAGTTTCTTTGCTTCCAAAATGTGTCTAATTCTCTCACTTTTACACACTCTCTCGCCTGATATTCGTAATGATAAACTGAAGGATCTTTTTATTCCACTATATTATTGGAGGAAAACGAACGTTGTAGCGCGGAGGCTAGTATACCAGTAGTGAAACCCCTAGTATACTAGTAGTAAAACCGCTAGTATACTAGTAGTAGCTTTCCTCCTAGTGCCCTTGACAAAATGTGCAAAATCTGCACCTGAAACGAAAAGTCAAAAATAAGAAAATTTTTCCTTTTGTCCTCGTATAAATATTATTATTTAGCCTTTATCTAACAGGGTATAACATGTATCGAACACGAAACGTACACGTACTTCCGCCTCAACGTGGAATCTGCTTGGTGATGAACTCGACGAGATCCTCCTTCTTCTTGATCGACGACGGAATGGGAATGCCCTCCAGGCCCGCCTTCACCTTCAGATCGGCTACGGTAAGCGACGACAACTGAAGGGGTTACGGTAACTGCCTGTATTACAGGAAAACGGTGAAATGGGTATGGATTGAGCTGCAATATAATTACAGCAGGTATAAAGGGTTACGGTAGGCTACAGGATCTACAGTAACCTTGCCCATCCTCGCGATCTCTCGTAGCGATCCATCCAGCAGCTCCTTCGCCTTCTTAGCCCCAGCTTCTCCTGAATATTCTATTATAACAGATACCATAGGCGGAGTTCCTATAGCCCATCAACCAAAACAAAGAGTACGGTACTCAGAGAACCCAATACTACACAGTCATAAATACTCCCCTCCTCCTCTTACCTCTCCCCGCCCCTCCCCCACTTGCTCCCCTCTTCGCCGCGGTCGATTTCCCCGCGGGACCCCCGCTCAGCTCCCCGAATACGGTAGTCATTCCATCCAGCTCCTTCTGCACCCTCCGTACCGCCTTCTCGTTGGCAAAGTACGGTTCTGCAGAGATCAAAGATCAAACTACACTCTAGTCCACACCCCAACTACCGTAACCCGACTCACTGATCGTATCCTCGACGGTCTTGCTCTTTTCGCCCGTCGCATATTCCACCAGCATTGAGTAGAAGGTTTGCAGTTCTGCAAGGAAATCTACCGTAATCTACAGTAATCTTGAGCAGCTTCAAAATTCATAGAGTTAAGACATTCAAAAGCATATCGCCTATAAATAGGTTGCCTATTCCACTACACTGCTCTATAGTACTCCTCGCCTACCGTAACCTGACCTACCGTATCCCTTTATTCAAGGCACAGAAAGACAGCTCACGTGGATTCTCGTAGGGCTGGAATCGGGCGGTAAGCTTCTTGACCAGAGCCTCTGAGGCACTGCGTTCTTCGCCCGTTTCTGAAATAGCCATGACCAGTATAACAAAGTAAATATGTGAGAAACTGAGACAATGATAATGCTTTTTTTGTATTCAGCAGTGTCGTTACGGCACACGGCTTCTTGACCAGAGCGTCATCGTATCCGTAGCCGTATTATGGTTGAGGAAAACGTTCCGTCAGTCGTCCATTCCTACTTCTGACAAGAGAGCGAAGCGGTATGAAGAGAATGCAGACGAAGTAGGAATGAGTTTACTGACGGAACGTTTACGACAATAATACCTTCCATCTTCTCCCTGGGTTCCCTCGCCAACTCGACTCCCTCATTGCAGTCGTCGGCCATCGGCAGAAAGACCACGTGGAATCCGTCAGAGGCCGAGGGCGAGTCCTGGGCAATGGCATTAATGATGATGAAATAAAAAAAGTAAAAATTCCAGCACACCGTACTTTAGCTGGAAAGGAGCCTCAACAGAAACCCTGAAAGCCCTTGTGTGCCTAACAGAGTTCTGCATGAGAGTTCTTTCGACGCGTATCTTTCCCACATCATTCATAACCGCGACGCGTCTCGTCACCAAACGCAAGATATTTACAAGAAGAACTCGCGCGCACATCTCTCGTGCCTCCTAACCTGCGAGGGCAGCAGGGCGACGAGTCGTGGACGGGTATTGGAGGAGACGTTCAGGTAGCAGACCATGCAGACGCCTCGGGCAGAACAACGGTCGAGGAGCGACCGGAACAGAAGACGGGAACCCTTCGTCGACTGCAAAGTGGAAAAGGTTCCGTCAGCAACCTCATTCCTACTTTGTCTGCTCTCTCTTCATACCGATTTACAGAAAAAATGTAACAATATGATTGTTGAATGCCATAGCGGAATACAGCGCAAGGTAGAGGAAAACTAAGTTGTCAGCTATGGGTTCTTGATAACGTAGGCTATCATTTTGTGTAAATAGATATATCCTCGTCCGAACCTTCTCGTTCGGGTAGATGAACTTGGCAGCTTCCACGTGTCGATCGACCCGAAGCTTCTCGATGGGCTTGAATCCGAGGAGGACGAGTCCTGAACGGAATACAATGGACTACTGTACTTATGAAAGGTCCATCCCATACATGGGCTAGCGTTTTGAGGCCCCGGTGTACTGTAAGAACACCAGTGAGTTATGCGAGAACGTTTATCTCGGCTTGGGACGGAGACGGGGATTGACCAACGTATGGGTCACGAAGGGGGACGGGGGATGAGTGGAGAAAGAACGGAGAATGCATGGAGAGAGACACGCGAGCCCCTTATATACTGGTGGCTTCATTAGCATTTATCTTCTCTCTTCTCTTCTTCCTTCTTGTCCCCTTCGGTATCCTCGTGGTTAATGTTAATCTCCTTTCATCCTTGCACGTAGGATGGTTAACTCGGTTATCACCTTCTCAACTGTCCGAACATTTTTACAGGCGTCCTTACATAATTAAAGCCATATATAGGCAATCAAAAGCAGCAATCCTGCATTATGATTCACGGGTGCAGGGACCCATCCTAACGTCCGATTGGACGACCGCGCCCGTATACGGTCCACCCTCAAACTTGGCCTCAACATACAACCTCAACAAACAAGCTATGATCTCTCCGAAGCAGACATCCACAGCTACCGTACCACCCCCTAACCACCGTACTATTGATAACTACTGTATCCCTCACTGTACCTTTGTCAAACGTCTTCAGCTTGGCCAGTTCTTCCTGCGTGAAGACGACCTTCTCCCCGCCCAAATCAATTGCTTGTTTCAGCTCGGATCGAGTTCGATCCGAGGGACGAAAGGCGAAGGAAGACGAGGACGACGGACCTGCACATCATTCAGGAACTACAGTAACCCCAACACATACTGTATTATTGACAAAAAAAGTTCCGTCAGTAAACTAATGCCTACTTTGCCTGGACTCTCTTCATACCGCGTCGCTCTCTCGTCAAAAGTAGGAATGAGACGGCGGACGGAACTTTTTTGCCAACAAGATAAATAAGTAATGAATGCGTACTTCCTTCTTGTTCAGTACGTTTTTTTTCCTTCCAAAGCGCACGGTTAAAAAGAGCTTCATGAGTGGACTAGCTTGAAAAGGGAAAAGAAAGATGACATCTCAGCCTGGTCTAGAGTCCGACGAATGATCGGTCATCGTATCACAAAGTGCACGAAAGGTCCGAGAGAGGAAAGGAGTGTGAAGAGACGCAGACAATGAATGCACCCTCGTCCTCCGATCACCCCGATCATTCGTCCGACTCTAGCCTCGTCTACTCGACTCACCAGCGACGTCTCCATTCTTCTCTGCAAACTCATCGTCTTCTCCTCTTCCATTTCCATTGATCGTCGTCTCATTTCCCTCCTCCTCCCCCTCCTTCTTCTTCTCCTTCACTCGATACACCGTACGCGACTCGACTTTCTTAAATTCCCAAATCTTACATCTTAAAGGCCATGTTCTGACACTTCTGGTTAGCTGTAGCTTATCCACAGTCCTACAGTGAGTACGCAACAAATTGAATGTTAAGCCAAATCAATACCGTAACCTCCTCCTACCGTAACCCTCACCCTACCGTACCTCTTCATTCGCCGCATCGACATAGGTGGCGGTGGGTCGCTTGGCCTCTGCCGCAAGGGTGTACAGTCCGACGTCGAGCGTTACTCCCGGACCGATTTGGAAGGGGAGAATGGAGTGCGCGCGCGGGGCAAACGACTTGTGGTAGACTCTGAAGAACAGACGTAGCCAGAGGTCGTTTCAGGCTAAGCTTCACCAGAGCATAAACTGAGCTTCACGCCTATCAATAAGGAATATCTGTGAGGCATAGTAAGTTATATGTCTGGCAAAATGAGGATCCGCGGCTATAGCATCCACATCCATTCATCATCGTGATAAACCCTGTTCAAAAAGGTGCCCTCACGTAGATTCGAGCTCCTCGATCGAGTCACAGGATACGGTAGGATCGAGCGCGCGCTGAAAGCGATAAACATTACGCACCCATTAACCCTCATCTTCCAGGATCTACGTTCTCCCTCGGCTAAACATTATTAATTGTTCTACTCGGGTTTTCTTATTCAGATTCATGTGAATTCACTTAATTGTTGATACACACTTGCGGTGATAAATATTATTATTATTAATAATGAGATTGCAAAGATCAAAGACCAACTCACCCACGTCTCCAGTTGGGAGTCTGAAGCGAGACTCTCGGGTTACTGTAGCCCAATTACCGTAGTTAGTTCACTTAGAGGTATACGGTAGCCTTCAGTTCCCGATCAAAAGCTAAATGTCAAAAGGGGCGCCCGAGAGTCTCGCTTCAAACCTTCCGTCCATTCGTCTCCAATGAACAAACACGTGAATTCGCCGTTACACCGAAGGTCCGAGATGTTCTTGCGGGCTTGACGCTGCAGAGATCATAGATCAAATACCAATCAAAGATCAAAGATCATTCAAAGATCAACGATCCCTGATAAAACGCACAAACTGTGTCGTGTCCATGCCCTTCGGCCCGAAAGGCTGCGTGTTATTGGTTATGTAGAACACAGAGACGAGTCGATTCGACCGCGTCTTACTGTAAGTCGCATTTAAATACCGTAACCCTGCACATCAGCTTCCTACAGTAATCGAGCTACTTCCACTACTACAGTACCCCTTCGGCTACAGTACCCCAAACACAAACATTCTCGAGGCCTTCTTGACATAGTAAATTATGCTGCCCAGGTCTGCCTCTCCAAACCCACCAAACTTCTGCTTCGCCAGCGTCTTGATGTCATCTGAAATGTTTGATGTCAGCTGAAGTCAAAGAAACCGACCATTTCCACGCTTATTCTTCTTGTTGCTGTAAAGGAAAAGGCACAGCTATTTATAATACAAAAAATATACAAAAAAAATTGTTTCAAAAGATGCTTTGCCGTTTCCGTTGCCCTTTGCCGTTTCCGACTAACCACATAAAGCCTTGGCGACATTTTCTAAAGTCCAGAAAGTGATAATTAAAAGTGTAACGTTCACATACCAGACTGCGCTAGTTCACCCATAGCTATAGCCGATTCGGCAGAGACGAAATCCAGTGGAATGAACTCGAAGAACCGATCAACTCCCAGTGTGTCTTTAGGATGAGAGTTGGCCTGAAATATAACTCACCATACACGGGCTACATAGTGGTGTCCTAACATTTCTGCAAGCATCCTTGCGCAATTACGGTAAGTCAAAAGCAGCCACGCCAACAAGCCTTCATTGTATGATTCACGGGTGCAGTCACCCATCCTCCGTTGGACAACTGTAGCTCATACATATTCGACCGGATTACTGAACCAAACTAATGCGAGCGTAATAATACCACAAAAAATTAGCGTAAAGACCGCAAAAACCGTAAACGACTACCGGAGTACTGTAGTCCATTACCTAGGCTACAGTACTCAGAATACCTTCACCGCCCAAACCTACCGTATTCGCGACGATGACGCCAACCATGTGCGTCGGCACGCGTTGCGTACTGCATCCGACCTTGAGTATCTGTTGGTGAATCGCCTGCAGGAAGGTACGGTAATGCTACAATATCGCATTCTTTTGCTAAGGTTTCTTTTCAAAAAGTAAGTGTAGTGAGGTCTAATTAGTTATAAGCACGAAGTCCTCGCAAAACTACCGTAACCCAAATCCCCTAAGGCGCAACCTTAGCAGCCCTAGTGAAGGGCAGTTCCTTGTTGTCGTCATCTTCGAACATCGACGGTCCACCATCGATTATATAGAAGGACAGCTGAAATAAGCCTCAATAACTCCATCCTTGATTTCCCTTATTTTCAAACCTTCTTATTCTCGAAAAGTGGCCCGCCCGCGTCGAAATCCTCCTCATCCAACAGATTTCCCTCCTCATCTCGATCGTCCATCTAAAGATCAAAGATCAAACTTTTGATAGTTCAAATTGACTAAGGTAAACCGAGAGCAAAGAGGGTGGTGTCATGGCAATGAGTCATTTTCAACGTTGCCTCGCCTAGCCCAGGTAACAACTACGGTATCCTCAAGCGCTATCGCGAACTGACTTTAGACTAACACTAACACAACTATTGTACAGCTGTATGGCTTCTACTGGTCGAGGGTGTACATCATTCCAGCGACTGGATCCACGGATCTGGTCATAACCACCCGGGATGGAAAGGAAACGAGGGTGACCTCGGTGAGTGACTCAACAACTATTAACTTATCCATTCATCTTTTCCTTTTCTAGAACAGAATGAGCGGATGGCGGGCTGTCGCAGAAATAACGCTTCAGGTTTTAGTATTAAATTTCAGGCCCTATTCCGCCTCCACTGCGGCTATATACAAGATGAGTATCGAAAGAAGGCTTGCCAGCATTCCATCTTCTTGGACAATATTACTCACGAAGAGCTAGTCACCTTTACCCGGGTAAGTTGGCTTGCACTGTTGATATTATGGATGCCTAAAGTGTTGGTTGTATGTGTCAATTCGGACGAAAGAGCGAAGCGATACGAAAAGTATGTTATTTGCGATTTCTTTTAGTGCATGCTGTGGATGAAGGTATGGTTCGAGGCCGAGGACCTAGAGACGATCGTTGATTGTTCCTTGCGACTTCGCGCTCCCTTTCTCAAGAGACGGGCAACTCGGATGATACAGGCCCTCTGCATGTTAAATTGTTAGTATATAGTAGAGGATACGACTCGCCTTGTAGAGGCTGTTGTTTTAAGCCGGTAGATTTACTTCTGTAAATGAATTGCTTCCATGTGGTAGCGATAATATTCATGCAATCAATGCTTCACATTTAGAACGCGACGACTCGGTATCACCTAGCATCCATAAAATTTGGCTAATTGTACACGTTAATCTAATTACGTTTGTATTTCAAAGGGTACAGGGAGATGAGTTTGCAATGATGAATGTAATTGTACTCGCTAGATGCGAGTCTGATAAATACCGTATCCCGCAAGTGAACTGCCATTCACAGAAGGAAAAACATATATAATTAAAAAGTGGTAAGACAATCTTTTTTCCTTGATAACAAAAAGTAGGTTACCGTCGATCTCAACGGAAAATCACTACTAATACAAACTCACGTATTAAATGGTTTATTTACGAGAAAAAAAGGAAACAAGGAAACAACAATCAAGAGAATCACTGCAAGCGAAAACGAATTGACATTTTTTTGCATGAAACAGAAATGATATCAACAAACTGACAAAATGCCCTGATATAATCCGCTTTTAAGAGGCTAATCCTGCAGCCAAAGCATATTACAAGATCTCGCTGAGAAGGTTAATAAAGTTCTGCAACCGGTACCTGTCCCCCCTTCCCTATCTGTGTTTCTACTCAAATCGTGACCATTGGAGCGAAGAGGAAGGAGAGATCGACGATATTGTATGCGTTCCGCTTCATCATCTCACGAACATCGTCCTGCAAGATCATAATCATAGACGGTAAAGCTGCCCACGTATGTCTTGAATCTCAGCGAAAAAATCTATCTTATCTTTGGTAGGCGCATCATTATTCCTGATGCCTCATTGATAGGCTATTAGCACTATTATGTGTTAGCACTATTAAAGACAGTCGTGTCCCCTTCTATTCTAAATTATGCCCAAATCCGGGATAACTGGTGTTCTTTCTACTCTTGAATCATACATGGGCACGGACCCGACGGTCGGCTGGTAGGCCTCTTATTTTGTCAGAAACTTAACTTGGTAGGCGCATCATTATTCCTGATGCCTCATTGATAGGCTAACCAAAAGCTCGAGTTATTCACTTGTAGGCTATAGTTCATCATCATAGACGGTCAAGCTGCCCATGTATGTCTTGAATCTCAGCGACAAAAATCTATCTAGGACACCTTTATCTGCGCGACTCACCAAAAGCTTCGTGCACAACTCCGTAACATCTTTGTGATTGGGCCTGTGTTCGATTGTCGCTGAAATCATTGCCATACTTACTTCACAACTCTATTTTTTTCTATATTCTTACGATTCAGCTCTAATATCTGACAAAGCCCAAAGCTACCGTACTTCTCTGTTCCGTATTGCGGATCTTCTTCGTGCCAAAGCTGATATCTAGTAGGCGACAGAAGAAGGTCTGCTGTTCGAAAAGGTGCTTCGACGTGTACTGTAACCGAATGATGAGTCAGTTCGCGATAGTCAGCTACCGTAATCCCCTCAGACTACCGTACCTGCTTCTGCATGATGCCCCCTCGACACTTTGGGCACTCGATTCCGTCGCGGGAAATGGTCATGGGGAAAGACCTAAATCGGAGCAGTCAATTGTAGGGAAAACTTCCACTTTGACATCAACTCTAACTGCTAGCTATGGGATACTAAATGGATAAGACGAGAGATCAAAGATCAAAGATCAAAGATCAAAGATAAACCAACCTCGTGGTATACCCGCAGACCACGTCATCGCATGCAAAGGGCGCCATCTGCTCCCTCTCAATCAGAGCGAGGTGTTGCCTGAATCACGATGGCTACCGTATCCTGTTGACCGCTTTCATTCATTCTCTTTGCAGCGAATGACTGAATGCATAGCACTACTAGGTACAGTAATCCTGAAGGAAAGAGATACAGTATACCTTCTAAACTGGTTGAGAATCGCCGCCTCATGGCGGAAGAAGAGCCCCCGGCACTCGGAACACGCCTCCAGCGAGGGCTGCCGGTCCATTCCCTGAATGAATGGATACGGTAACTGATTACGGTAATACCGTATTCTCCATAGATGGGCAGGGTTTGCTGGTAGATTACTGCAGTGGCCCACCCGCACACAACTATCGACAGATTTAGCCAGGGTTTTCTTCTGCAGTAGTCTGCCCAATACTTTTAAAGGTTTCTGCAGTAAGCTACCGAACCACGGTACCTGCAACCGTGCCCACCTATGGTATTCTCATTCACCATGCACATGTTCTTTCGAACTCATTCAATAATTGTGTACTGTTTTCTACGTATAGATTCGCTACCGACGAACGCTTTTCGCACGGCTTTTATACCCTATGTGAAACTTATCATACAGTCTGGAAATGGGTCCCTAAACGCGGACTTTCCAGCCCTTCTAGGGAGGAGCGAATGGGACGTAAGAGTGCAAATACGCATAATCTACTGTCTTGTTCTCGCAATTTGAGCTGATTGGAGCACTAAGTTCACCCTGTCCCCCCCCCCCTTCTTCCATCCCCAGACCCTCCCTCCCCTTCCCACCTCTCCCCGGAACATCTCCCGTATCTCGTTGACATGGCCGCACTCGGTACAAGTCACCCTCAGGGCATCACAGTGCTCGAAGGACTCCGCCCACTCCGCAGCCGATGCCTCCTCCGCTGCCAGAGCCGCAGCCGCAGCGCGGCGGTACTGCGTCGCATCCAGGCCTGGAACCGGACAAGATTGTAGTTTGTAGTCTAGACTAGAGTCTAGTCTAGATATAGGAGGACCGACCAATGATCTCGGCAATCCGGGCGCAGTCCAGTTCCTCAATAGGGGCGCACAGACGCGAGACCACGGGGTGGACCTGGTGGGCGAGGTAGTATTGGCGGTCTGAAGGGGGGAGATTATCGATTGCATAGATGATACAGCACTATTTATACCGTGAACTTGTTATCCTAATGGTCTTAGTAGCTTAAAGCTATTAGTTATTAGCTTATTTGCTTAAAATGAGTAAACTCGCAGCTATCTGACCAATCTTGAGCGTATCCGAGTCCGCGAGCAATTCGAGACGGTGGTACGCACGTTGCATCGGACCGTTCGAAGAACCCTCCTGGAGGGGATAGGATAGGGATATGCTTAGGATAGGATTAGACCTCCTGAATCGAGACCGACCACCGATTTTGTGGGCGTATCTTTCATGAATGACTTGAAGAAAGTCTCTCTTGTTGTAACTAATGCCTGAAACCTTACCAAGGAAAAATGGTCTAATTCGATTAAATGGACGCGATTCAGGAGGCCTAGATAGGATAGGAGAGAGAGTAGTTCAACTACCACGTTACCTTCTGCACAGCGAGGACACTTTTTGACACACAGTTTTCTAGCGAACCAAATGGTTCACTAAATAAAGGCACGCGCTGTTGACAGGAACCATAAATAACGTTAACTACGGCAGAAGGCGTTTGCGTATTCCTTCTTTCACACTATTATGTTGCAATTGACAGTGAACTCACGATCACCTAGCACACATAAATGCCACTATAAGAGCACGTCGTGAAACGTAACATGAACGATACTTCAGCAGATGTACAAGGCAAGGTGTGGAAAGTGAGAGAACGGAGATATAGCTGGAAGCGAAAAAAACTGGCGGAGCGGCTTCTTACACAAATAGCCTCACACACCAAACTTTAAATTACTTAATAATGAGTAAAGCCTACGATTCGGCATACTTTAAATGGCTATGTGTCGCCCATTGGAGGATAACAGGCGCCGCAAGCTTATTACCAATCCATCACGGAGCATGACCATCAACAGTACCCGAATCGAATGCTCCTCCAGTAAATGCGAATCTCACAAGCAACCAGCCCACCTCACAGATGATGTACTCGACCACGTCGCCCTGTTTGTAGTGTGTCCGTCCCGATTCGTTCATTCGCTTCGCTACCGCCGCGTGCGGTTGTTGCTTGACATCCGTGTAGGCAGACGGATCTTTGGTCAGCGACTGGAAAGAGGAAAAGCATTCCATTGTCCCGTTCTTATTATATTGTCCTCACGGTCTTTCATTTTGTGGCGGGTAAAGCATTATCCCCCCCCCTAAAAAGACCCAAATGGAACGGTCTACTGCAAAGGCAGAGATGGCACAATAGAGAATCCCATTCAATAAAATCAGCAATGCAACGCTCTGTAGTACAGCTATGCAGGCTTTCACTACAATATCACCTGCTCTCCTAAAATAAAGCCAAAATATGTACAGAGATTGATATGATTCAAGAGCGATATAAAAGCTGCCGACGCTGCCTTCCCTTTAACATTAATTCTCCGATTGGTGGAATACGATAAAGTATACTTAAGAAAAATCTTTGCTTAAAGTCGACAAGTGAGACATGTAGATGACATTCGTCGCTCACCTTGAGAATGGTAAACTTGTCCTCGGGCACGGTTCCCTCCTCGAGGCTTTTCTTGAGTGAACACAGAATCTCTTCGATTCGTGAGACGAGATCTTCCCGGGACAGAGAAGGGTTCAGAATGATGTCCACGACGTCACTCAAATGAACAGCTTTTATTCTTTTCATTAGTAGAGGATACGAAGTTACTAATTTCATTAGTAGAGGATATGTATTTTGATGCCTATGTTTCACACATCATGCATAACCGCGACACGTCTGGTCACCAAACACAACGAAACATATTGTCGAAAAGTACACGATTCGTTCCTCTATTCATTAGATGTTTTATCTTTTGCAGAAAACATATATCAGCATATGCTCCCAATAAAGCCTATTAATCACTCTAGTTAGATCGGATAATCAACATGAGACTGACTTTCCGATGTCCTTAGCTAGCGTGGACCAATCTCTCCTCACGATGTCGAGTCCCTTCAGTTCCTTCTTGCCCTTCCCCCCATCCATAACAAGGGCCGCGTACTTCTTTTTCTTCAGTAGCAGCATTCGCTGAAACACAACATTCGGTCAGTCCTCTCTCCAGTTGCGACCGTGTCTGCGTCTCTCCAATTTCCCTGCTCTCTCGCGTGTACTCTCGTAATTTGCATGTTAATTTGCCCTATGGAGCAGAACGTTGCGCTGCAATTCGTGAGCCACATCTGTGACAAAGCTAAACTTGTTCCAGTTCCTGTTTTACACCTGTACCTTACTTTAAGAACCCGTTTAAATGTGATAAAGGCAAATAAATGTCCATCTCAAACCGACCCGGAAGGTTCCCTCGTGCTCCAATTCGAGCTTGTCTCGAAGGCTGTTCACCGATTTCGTAACCTGAACAGGCAACACAATATTTTGAGTACTGAGCAGCCAGTCTACATATCCTCTCACGGAGATTAGTTAGGTTTCACGCCCAGCACAGGTATGTGTGAGCGCGGGCTGGATCACTAATTGCTTAAAAATCGATTATATTACAAATCAAATGTCGAAAGCAACTAGATTTGGAGGACAACGTGTCTTGAATCTCTAAGTTTTCACAGCAAAAAGTGCCTGAATTACGTCGATTTCTACGTACAATTTGATTTGTTTCCGTATAATATACTTATTTACTTAATAAACAAAAAAACCCGCTTACATCGCGTGCGACCCTCTTCGCCCTGTCCTCGTCCACGTCGCCTGTATTCACCATAATCGAGTCCGTATCTCCGTAGACCACCTCGTACCCCTGCCGTTCCACCAGATCCTTCGTCTCCATCAGGATCTGCACAAAACCATTATTACGAATATGCCCTCGCATATTAGCTTATCATGAGGTAGATTTACTCATATACTTATCGGGAAATATATTTCTAATTGCAAGAAGCAAGGATTCTGCAGCGAAGCAGAGCTACGTCATGATGTTCTTGTAAGCGCAGAGAAACAGCAACGTGGCTGGTTACATAAACAGGTTTTCTAGCTTACTGTAAAATTTGCTACAGCTGCCTATTGTTAGCTTGATTCAGAAAAATTACCTAGCTAAATTTCTCTGCATTTTCTTTATTTTAGGTGAGCAGTAGTTACTATTGTAAGTAAATATTTCCAAAGATGTGTCTCCCCTCGTTCCCTCAACCAACCAACCTCTCGTCCTTTAGCGGTAACCAGGGCCGCCAGAGGTTTAGCATAGAATCGAGACTGCGCAAAGCCGAGACAACCGTACATCGAATTCGCCGTGAGCTTGAGCGCCTTCTGGCGAATGTCGTACTGTAATTACCGTAATCCCCTCGAGTATAGAAAGCAATCAAAGCTCGGGTGCTAAACTTACAATTAGCTTAATATACAATTACATACCTGCTTCTTCCTCTCTGCATTCCTCTCATTAGCCATCAGTTTCTTCACCTCGTATCTGCAAGGATAGGATAGGATAGGTTTATCAGTGTCAAGGTCATGCCAAGGGATGGTACGGTCTACGAGTGTATTCAATTACAATATACCGATATTCCTTCACATTCGTATACCCCCCTCCCCCCCCCCCTTGTACTCCTTCTGTTATAATAATAGCTAGGACGGAAGCTTACCGTTGAGAGACGAGAGCTTCGATCTGGGCAGGCAAAATGCCCTTGTCTGCATCGGTTGGCGGGTCCGGAAGGTCGTCGCCGTTCTGCAGAACAAAGTCACCATTTCTATGCCTTCTTTGAAAAAATCTTTCTTCGATTTTTCTGTGTATACAATCAAAGAAAGATAACATTCCATGATGCTTCTGCTTAGCATTGAGAAAATTGAGAGAAAAAAAACCTTGTCATGCTTAATGGTGGTGAAGCAGATGTTGTACTGTTGGATGATCGACGGGTAGAGGGAATTGAAGTCGAGAAGGAGAATGAGCGTATCGTATAGGCCTATAATATTTGTGTAGTCCCATCTCCATATTGCACCACCTCCCCTGTCGCAACAACTATAGGTCGTATTTTGAGAAATAGGTCTACCGGTGTACAAAATTATTAAGTGTACCAATTAAATTATACCAATGGTGACCTACTACAATACGCGGTATTGCACCAGCATGCAATCACTCCATTTTATCATCAAGCTACCGTACCCTTCTTGGGCTCGAGGACGAGTCCTCCACTGTACTGTGCGCCCTTCGACTGATGCTTCGTCTCCTCTTCTCCTCCTCCCTCCGCCCCCGCAGACTGCGTAGCTCCGCCCTTCTTATCTAAACACACCCATACATGGGCAACCTTCCCCACAATATTTTGAGAAACGGGCCTACCAGTGTACGAAATCGAGCCTACCAATTGAAATTTTGCAGGAAATATAGGCCTACCAAAGTAAAATTCCGAACAAGCATGGGCCTACCACACATACTTCGGGTCGGTGCCCACGTATGAACACACCATTTTACTATTTCACACATCATTTTAATCATCTTAAAAAAGAGCCACACGACCGTGTATAGTTCAGGTAGGACACTATATTAGTGCCTTCAGCGTCTTCTTGCACTATACACGAAATCCTTGTTCTCTATTGTTTTAAAAGGTCAATATATTACTCCCTTCCTCCTTACCTCCCCCCTTCCTGCTCGTAAACTGGTACTTATCGGGGGCGATGTACCCGGCCCTCTCGAACGCGTGCAGTAGTAGGAATTCGTTTCTCTCCGAACGACCGCCCAGAAGTGTACGAGACTGAATGCACAATTATTCTAGAGAAATAGGAATAGCCTATCTTTAAAATGATTTATTTACTGTTCCAGTGACTAGCGACCAACGATAAACTGAGCGGAGAGGGGAAAAGGCTTGGAATTTGTTATTGTGCACACCAAAACCAGAAAAAATGCAGCGCATAAAACAAGCTACAAATAAGCGCTATGAAACATACTACAACAACACCTCCTTCAAGGGATAAATACTCATATTTGAAACTCATTTCGCGGTAGGGGTAATTTACCAGTTGTGGTAGGGTAGCCATGTAAATCGAGATTTCAGAAATGCGGTGGGGGTGGTTTTCCACTGCGGTATGGGTCATTATGTAGCAAACGACGATTTGCGGCGGGAGGGGTCACACCCCGAAAAATGTAATCAAATACACCATTTTTCCGCTGACCTCCTTATTCATGAAATTCCCCGTTAAACTTACTACCAAAGCTCATTGTCAGGAATTTCACCCTACCTCTCACTACCGCACCACTGCTTATCTACCGTCACCCAAATCGGGTACCCACCATGACTCCTCCACAGATATTCGTGATTCGCGTAAACAGCGGAAGGGCTTGGATTTGGACGAGAAGACGAAGGGAAAGGTGACACTCTGTCCAGGACCAGTTGAGTAGTTTGGCCAGGTGGAACGCGTCACTGCAAACGACCATGCATGGGCTAACATTGTCCCAATACTTTTCATCCCTACAAACGCTTTACGGTGCTACTCCGGTGCAGGCACCCATCCTAACGCCCGATCGGACAAACGACGGAAGTTTTTTTCAACTGCTAAGGATCGTGAAAGCTGAGGGAGGCTCAATTTATGCTTGCTATTATGTAGAAGGCAAAACATGAATCGGCATGGACCCGACGGTCGAGTGGTAGGCACCACATTTGGCTAGAAATTCTCCTTGTTAGGCTCTTATTATAAACCTCACAGGCAGGCTAACCAATATCTCAATCAATTATTATATTGGTAGGTCTCAAACTGAAATAATGGAGACGGTAACTACTATGTCCACGTATTGGGCGAAGTATACATTTCACAGACTTCCCAGTAGAGCATTCTACTCGAGTATGCTTCGTGGATACGCTTGACTCTCCACAGGATAACCAGCCAAATGCTCATTACCAATTGAACGTGAAGCGTAACAATCAAAAAGACCAGAATGGAATGCTCTACTCCGCAGTACATACGTACCTGTACTTGAGGGGTACTTCATGCGGGTACACCTCTTCCCTTTTTCCCTTCAAAAGAGTCGCCACCAACTCTGTCAGATCAAAGGTTCGACTGTGCACCAACTCCATGGCCGCGGCTCTGCAATGCGAGGGTTAGGGTAGGGTACGGTGCGATGATACCATAAAATCCGTGTGTAAGCTGTACAAGGAAACCACACGTGGGCACCGACCCGAAGTATGGGTGGTAGGCCCAAATTTCTTCAGAATTTTACTTTGGTAGGCCTACATTTCCTACAAAATTTGAATTGGTAGGCTTGATTTCGTACACTGGTAGTCCCGTTTCTCAAAATATTGCGGGGAAGGCGCCCACGTATGAAGGAAACTAATACAAAGGGTATCCAATCCTGTTCACTTCAAAAATAAGTCATTCCAACGTTGTCTGCAGTCTTTTCATACCGCTTCACCCTCTCGTCGGAGGTAGGAATGAGACAACTGACGGAACATTTTCCTCAACCCTATTTACCGTGAATCGAGCATCAGCCTTCCCGCCGTAATCTCCCATTGGACGAACTTTCCATGGCCAAGCTTCTTGATATCGACCGATCTGCGGAGACGGGAGAGACGAGACCAGATTGGGATCTGGGAAGGGCGCGGTTAACTTTATCTTTGTATTTATTAGGGCATTTATTAGGGAGTAGGACAAAACAATAATAGATGAGATTGCATCTCTCAAGAACTCGCAGATACAGTTTTTTTCTCGTTCTTATCAGCTCAATTTCCAGTAGGTTTACGAATGCAGTGCTCGTTTCCTGATGTACACTGATGTAGTATGTAAACAATAAATATATCTGCTGTGCCCGCCAAACCCGCGCACCTTATGTTTCTCGAATCTCGCCATGAGCAGGGATACGGTAGCCGCGAGGTCGTGCCCCACAAAGCAGTCGGGCTCAACGTCTTCCTTGGCCAGAGTATTCAGAAACGACACCAAGAGGGCCTGTAAATATATCCATTTCAATGAGAGATTAAAGTCACTAAAATAATTCTAATAGGACATAGTTAAAAATACATAATTAAAACGTCATCTACAGTATTCCCCCTGCTTGATCTACTGTACCCCCATCCCCCTCACCTTCTCATCCTTCATACACTGTACATTCTTGTCCATACGCAACGCAACCAGCCTCTTCTGCATATCAAAGGGAATCGCCGCCTTCGGGGCTCCCGTAACGACTGCAAAGGAGTACTGTAGTTCAGTCATAGTTTTTGCCGTATATTATTGATTGGGCATCCGAACAAAAGAAAGTAATAAATGCGTACAGCAGTGTCGACGAAAGTTGCGGGTATCTGTAGTGGGATCGGTGAGCGAGGCTCGGGGATTGAGAAGGTACGACAAGGCGACAATCTGAAAGAATTCTGATTCACTCGTGCAATTTAAACTGCCTCCTATAAGATAGTAGACAACCATAAAAAAACAAAACCCGCATGTCATCATTTTCATATGCACAAACCGACTGACCTCCGATTCCTTCTTCTCATTGAGCGCCACCACCGCGTTGAAACACATCATCCGGATAGCCGGAGGTGGCATCTGCAAAATAGAAACTACTAAATTCAAATAACTAAAAGCGCGGGAAGCACGAAACTAAGCGGTACCTGGCAATTCGGGTCGTAGACGAGCGTTTTGGGCGTGTCCGTTCCTCCCTTGAGATCAGTGGCCATGTCGAGGATAAACTCGTACTGACAGAACGAAACCTTCGACTCGGACGGAACTGAAAATCAATTGGATTTTTAATGGATGAAAAACTTTACATAAGCATATCTGAACATTTACCATAACTCTGCCTACTGTAGATTCCCATTCACTGGTAGCTATACCATAAAATAGCAATAAAATGCCTAAAGTAACTAAGAAAAACTATGAAAATAAAGTGATAAATAAGAACAATAAACCAACCGCAAGAGAAGGCGTCGATCCATCCGGGTCCCTTCACTCGGCATTCCACCAGAAGACGTTCCATTGCCGTCGTCGTCGTGTTCAGAATGCGACTGAAGGTCGTACCTTCCGTGTCGGGGGGCAGACGGGCGAAACGGGACTGCAGAAGGAGAATGACATTTCTGTATTATCTCTATTTCTGTATTCACTCCTTATTCCAATGGTATGATAAACTATTATATTATAGAGGAGCCAGTTGAGCGACGAGAGGCACATATTTGCCAGTTACCGAGGTTGGCTAGCTTACTGCACACGTTTTGAACCAGTAAATTACAAGCCGAGTCTATCTGCCTTGTATTGTCCAAGTATGTAGCGAAAGGGACAGCGAAAGGATAAGCATCTTCAGCAGCTTTTTAGGGGAGTCATTGGCAAATCACGTTCAGTTTCTGGTCTGTTGTTTGCCAAGTGACCCATTTCCCTCACCTCATACTGCACCTCCATCACTGCCACTTCCTCATCCGAATCTACCGTACCATCCTTGACGAACCGTCGTTTGGCTTGCTGCAAGAGATATGAGTTCAACTTTACTAAAAATATTATTTATGAATAACTTAGAAATCTCTAAATCGGCATAGAACAGAAGGTTTACCTTGCAGCGAACTTCGTTGACCCGAAACTTGTTGAGCAGTATGGACTTGATCTCATTGTACACTTCGACCAGAGGGTACGGCTCGCCGCTCTCCTTAAATCTCATTTTTCTTCCTTTTATTCTAGTGAAAGAAATGTAACCTGCCAGTGGACCCTCCTTACCATATCGTCTCACATCACTCTCGTATAGCATATTAACCGAAATACACGACGTA
Organism: Micoletzkya japonica; assembly: GCA_900490955.1. NCBI lineage: Eukaryota > Metazoa > Nematoda > Chromadorea > Rhabditida > Diplogasteridae > Micoletzkya > Micoletzkya japonica. The sequence continues at coordinate 357,040 of LS874745.1, read as the reverse complement.
AATAGCACAACGCCCTGTTGCGTAGAATAGATTCGTATGCAAATTAAGAGAGTGGAGGTGAGAGAGCATGGGACTTTGAGAGACGAAGAGACATTCGGAACTTCGGAACGCGGACTGATAAAATGTCGTGAATAGAGTTCAACCTGTGTCTTGGGCAGGAGGAAGATCTGTCGTTTGATGTTCCGCACTACGATGCACACACTTCCCGATTGATTGCCCGCCAGCTGAACACGTCCGAACAAGTATACCGTACCTGAACGACCGTAATCCTTTACCTGCCTTATTAGAGATGTGCATGCGAGTTCTTTTGGTCAATATGCTGCTCTGCTTTTGGTGACCAGACGCGTCACGGCTATGAATGTTGTGTGAAACATAGGTATCAAAGGAACTCCCATGGACATCTCTATGCCTTATCCCCAGCCCGTTTCTGCTGATCTTATTAAGATACAGTAATACTGGAAATTCACACGGCCAAAGCTTCTATAGCGGAAAAGACTACGACACTCAATCTCCAATTTTTGCATAATACAGTCAGCATGCAAAATAGACCCCGATCTCACAACGTTTTGCTGTGTAGAATAGATTCGTATGCAAATTAAGAGAGTGGTGGCGAGAGAGCATGAAAATTGCAGAGACGCAGAGACATTCGCAATGTCGGAACGCGCGGACTGGTGAAAGGTCGTGGATCTTCCCACTGACCGGGATGCTTCCTATCGTCTTCAAAGGCGTCCAGCCAGTAGAAGCGAATGCACTGTCGTCCCTCTACGGTACGGTAGAAGGGCTCCGTGCCGGGAACCAGCTCGACCGAGGGCTGCGGACTCCTGCAGGGAAAAGGGAGTGTTACTGTAGCCTCTATCGGGAGAGGGAGTAAGAGGAGATAATGAGCAAAGAGGTAAAAGCGCGAGCATAGTTGGGCACGGTTGCATGTACCGTGGTTGGGTAGCTTACTGCAAAACTACTGCAAATTGTGGGTGGGATGCTGTACAAGAGTATCTTGATTGTATTTCTCAATCGGTGTGTATGGCTGGGCCACTGCAGTAATCAACCAGCAAACCTTGCCCGTCTATGAGGGGAGGGGAGGGGAGTTGTAGCATCTATCGGGAGAGGGGTGAAATGGGATAAAGAGTAAAGAGGTAAAAGCACAAGACTAGGTAAATGTCATCTAGACTGACTCGCTCTCGTTCGTCTCATCTGCCCACGGTTCGCTAGTCGTAGCCTCGGGCATCGACTCCATGGGCTCTGCCTTCGATTCGACCTGAAGACAACAGATTTCATTAGATATGGGAAAAGAGCTGTGTGCTTGAAGTGCTTTACTTACAATTAAGCATTATTTTCGATGCATCAAGTTCACGGTATTAGTATGGAAATCCCGTAAACAAGGCAAAATCATGCTTACCTCTCCCTCTTCCTCTCTCTTGGTCGCCTTCTCTTCCCTCTTCGTCTCCGCCGTCTTCCTCTCGATCACGGGACTCTCAACGGCGACGTCCTCATGATCGAATCCCGTATCCATCGGAACGTCGTCATCGTCGAACGAATCGTTCATCGCCTCCTTCTTGGGAGAGGCCTGCAAAGGGATAGGTAATACGTGTAACATTATGATATTGTAGCTACTGCTTGAAACACGTGCAGACCTATTCCCCAGTATACCTGATAAAGATAAAGAGAAAATAATAAACACAAGAAAAAGAAAAAAAACGTACAACGACAACTCTCGCGGGCGGTGGTCGCTTATCGGCATCTCGTGGTACGGTAGAGGATACGGTAGGCTTGGACGAAGAAGCGGGGGTTCTGCTAGGAGGGTTGGTGAATAGGAATATTTTAATGTTAGACCTTCCTAGGAAATGGATAAAAAGGAAAAAAACGAAGGAAAAAAATGGATGTTCACCTGATCGTAGAACTGACGCGCGTTTTCTTGATCGGATGGGGAGCGAATTCGTCGGGCGAGCGATTCCTCTGAACACATCGTAATTATTAGTCCCTTACATAGTTAGGAAAAATCAAATGCAGCTATCCGTACAAGCTTTTTACAATATGATCTTCTGGTGCAGGCACCCATCCTAACGTCCGATCGGACAATCACACCCATGTATGCGTGAACTGGACAAAAAGCAGTGAAAAAGCACGGTTTTCTCACAATTAGATGTCAAAGCGGAGAGCCCTATCATAAGATAATACCTTGAAGGGATTGGCGCGAATCGGCTGGTTCTCATCCGGATCCTCGGCTACCTGGAAATAGAAGGCTCTCCAAGCATAGGGCGCTGGCTAGTCACCGTTCTTTTGCGACGAGTTCACAAGAGTTAATTTGCATGGGAAACGATTTACAATCTCTGTCTACGATATGAGCTAATTATCGACATAAAATTAAACCAACTTCATTCAGCAGATCCGCCAGAGCATCGTCATCTTCAAGCTTTACATCCTTCTGTAAAGCAACTATTCAATTTTAGAATATAAACAGATGTTTAGTGAAAATAATTCTGATAACCCTAAATCCCGCCAAAAATGACAAAAGCAAGAAGAAAAAAAAGAGGTAGCTCACATCGCTCTTCGCAGCTTGTTTCGGAGCGACAGCGAAAAAATTGGCGAGACTTCCCTTCTTCGGCTGCTTCTCTGAACAATATTTGGTCACATCCTCACTTTTCCTGAACTCCGAAGAGTCTGGTCATCATAGTGAACTGTTATCATGATGCGACGAAAGAATACAGAATCACTGTAGCATACGTTTCAAGCCCCCTTGATATTGCTTGCAAATCAGGAGAAAGTGTTAATTCTTACGCCGCGCCGCAAAAGCTACAACGCTTAAAACTACAATTAACTAGAGCATGTGATACGATTTTTCCATGATTAGGCCCGGAGACTAACTGACAATGAGTCAATGGCTTCCTATCCTTCGGAGAGTGAAGCGAAATCATCATACTCCCCTTCTTGTAAAAGATAAAGAATATGATCGCATAAAAGCAGTAGAACCTCCATTATAAGACATTATATGGAACGTGAACCCTAAACGAATTGCCCGACTCCCCCAACCCACCCTTCCGTTCCTTCTTCCTCTTTCCCCTCGTCCCTCCCTCCTCCTGTTCCTCCTCAAAATCCTCTCCGTGATCAACGTATCCCGCACCGTCTGAACAAAGCTTTTTTATCGATTTATTTCATTTCATCTTGATATAAACCAAAACTAGAACAACATATACAATTATAGACCAGAATAATGATCATATTTAGTATATACTTACTGGTAGTATAAAAGGGGATGCTAAATAATAGCAACATACCATCATCCACAACAAAGTCGCTCTCCTGTCTCTGGGCGATAATCTTGTTGTACTCATCATCGTCGACTTCATCGTACACGTTCGAGATCGTATTGTCCTGTAATCAATAATACCCATTATTGTTAGCTTCGCTTAAAGAATATATAAAAAAAGAGCATCACCACCTCCACAAAAGCCGTGGAGCCGTGGAGCGTAAGCTTGATTTGACCTCTCCCTTCATCATACAATAATACAGTAAGCCATCTAGCCGCTTCCACCGCACTGATCAATGAATCACTAATCGATAGCCCACCGCGGGTTTGTAGGCCTTGCCGCTCCTCCTGGCCTCCTTCAACTTCTCCAGCGCACTGTTCTTCTCCTGTCCCCGCTTGCTCTCCCTCCTTCGCGAACTCCTACGAACCAGCACCGTCTCGTCCTCGCTGTCGCTCATTCTACTGACATATTTAATTCATCTTAATTAAATTATTAAACCTAAAACTAAACAAAATCTGCATAGAGAATCCCGAATCCAGGATAATTTCAAACGCGGTAAACTCTCCCGCGCTTACGAGCCGGATCGCGGGCCGGGAATCGTCGCCTACGGTAGCCTCACAGGTCAGATGGCTTACTTGCCAGTACTTACCGAAATATTCCCTTCGTAATGAAAACCACCCAGAATCATCACTTTGCAAGAAAAATAATACAATGTGCAATCAATATCAGTAAGGTGTCGTACCCTTATTAGAGTTTTGAAATCCGCCGAAGTGCAAAAATGCTTTATTCACAAACAACCCGAAACAAGGGAGATCTTAGAAACAGTGATCAACCCGTCTCAGAACGAGTAAACATACTTCAGTATAAAACAAGGTACAAACAACTTATTGCATACAAATAAAGTGAACATTAAAACACGTCTAAAACATAATAGCATCACAAATTAGGGGAAAATTGTGGTTTTGCCTGGTATTTCGCTACTGAAGGAAGGATCGGTGGACGGCGATGGGAGTGTAGATGAGCGAGTGCATGATGAAGGGGCGGAGAATGTGGCAGACCACGGCCAGAAGACCGATGTTCACGTCGATCCATCGAGGGTAGAAGCTGCGTCGGGTTTGCATCTACAAGGGGGCAAATTACAGCTTTATAATATTTTTCCAATTGTTTGGACTGCCATTTCTGGCTAGTCTCGAAATTATCAAGTTTATCCTTTTGAGAAATCACGTGCCGAAAATCGATACATTTTGAGTAGGTTTGTTAAACTGGATCGCTATGTTGGGTTAGGTTTCACGTGTTATAGAAGAACGAGAGGTATTATCGTAGTTCACTGGTATCGCCTTAACAGCAGCCTTGAAACAAAACCATAAAAATTGCCAGAAAAGGAGTGATTAGCCAACACTAATTTTTATTTAAAAAAAACACTACTTCTAACATTAATGATTTTTCAAAACTTACGTTTTCGTGCATAGCCGTGTAGCTCCGGTAGAGCAGAACGTAGGGAAAGACGTGACGGCCGAACTTAACGATGTAGAAGGGATCGAAGATGAACGTAGGGATGAAGATGCCGCCCGTGTTGTAGAATAGGTAGCTCATCACCTCAAAAGCGCGAGTCTACACTACCGTACTACAAGATTTCGCAAGAAAAAAAACGTACAGTATGCAAGACCTACAGTATACCCACCAGACAGGCGCAGAATCCCTCGCAGCAGTACCGAACGTTGAACGCCCTTTCCACCATGCCCTTGGCTACTTTCTGCAATTAACGTTTTGGTAAATAGTAATTATTATTTTATTTACAATATCTAAAAATTTGCATAATAATCCAATAAATGACCGTCTCAAAAAGGAAGTACTCAGCGGCCGCGTAGCAAAAGATGAACATGCTGCAGTCGGATGCCATCAGGAAGATGGAGAAGGTCGAACGGTAAAGGAATCGACCGATGACCAGGAAACAGGGGAAGCAGAAGCCGATTAGCGCCATTCCCGTACCTGCGAAAAGAAGGACATTACCGTAATCCTCGGATTCGTCCATCTGGAATCGATTAGTTTCTCGCCTATGACCTTCCCTCTCTCGCTATGCAAATGAGAATCCAATTAACGGGGCTACAGTACCTTACTTTGTGGTACTTGTAATTGCTCTAATTATGGTGCACAAGTAGACAGAATATATCGGCTACGGTAGGAAGCAACGTACTGAGCGAATCGTATCGATAATGAAATCCGATGAGGGCCAGACTCATGGAGACGACGATGGGAGTGAGAACGACAACGGCCACCTCCTGAACGGAAGCCGAGGATTACGGTAACTATCATGAAATGAATATTATGCAATCATGAACAGTTTCCAAGCCTTTCTTTCTCATTTCAAGGGAATCTTATCAAGTTTTTCAAACCTTACAACTATTAAAAGTACCGAAAAAGCGCAGACAGTTGATACACTCAACAGCAAACACAAGAACTGACCCCAATCGACAGATACGGTACGACTCGATGCGTGCCCAGCAGATTGCCTATCATTGCTCCTGTTATCGCACCTGGACAACGACGGGTTACGGTAGGTTAGTGGAGTACTGTAGCTACCGTATATTGTTGGGGTTGGTACAGTACTCCACTAAATCAATAAGTTTCATTTTCTAAGATAAGCACAGCATGTAAACCATACCAAAAGCCGTGTAGATGGTGAAGGTCTCGGGGATGATGAGTGAACGGTAGAATTGGAAGTAGCGAAAGAAGGCAAACATGGGAGGCCCGACCGTCAGAACAACTGTAAAGAGTGCTTTTTTCAGGGTGAATAATGATTTTAGAAACCCCTTTAAAATCATAATCTCCAAAATCCGTTCCATTCCTACCGTAACCCAACGCACCTGGCAGATAAGTAGGCATCATCGGGATGTAGTAGGTGACAATGTCAAAGTACTTGTAGTAGCGAAGCATGAACCCGAACAGAAAGAGGACGTAGGCAATGGAACGGATGGAGAAGACCCAGCTGAGAAAGGGAAATAAATAAATAGTGAAACTTCGATCAAATGCTGCAAGAAAAGGCGAAACTGGGATAATATTATAATATGAAAAATGCGAAACCCGTAAAGGATTCTCTTACTAAACAGTAATATAATAACCAGTATCGTAACACATTCTCCTTAATCCTACCGTAACCGTTCCTTTTCATCCTACCGTATAATATACAGTAACGCACTCTTTGAATCGGCTGTACAGCGAATCGAGGTCGTTCCTTCTTCCCAGTTCGGGTGGTGCTGTTCGAGAACTCGCACTATTTCGGGCACGGTTGCGCACCATCCTGAAGACCCGATGATACGAGGTTACGGTAGGGTGGACACTGTAGTCAATGAAAAAACGTGACGGCTGATCATAGGTAGACTTGTCGAACAGGCAATTTTTCACAGGACGCATTTGACTTTACATCGTTGTAACGCTACGCTTCGCGGTTATACTTAGCTCGTGAAACATAAGCTTAAAAAGGTACGGCTTCAACTCTAAAGTATCACCTTGCTGGGCGAAAAGAAGTATATCCACTGCTCACCATCAACAGTTAGATCATCATCTTACAGCGATTTGCATTCGAATGGTACAACTTTATTCATTTCACAAACATCATGAGCCCCGTGGCAAACGAGATCAGCACATCACGAAACCCGGCTAAAAGGCGAATGATCAAGTAAACGGAGGGCTACCATCAACATGCCCGTCAATATGTCGCAACTTAGAGCAAAATCAGCACAAGAACGATAAAGAGAAGATAGCGCACAATATCAACAGTAAAACCTTACCATTAAATAACTTACAAGTAGAGCATGTGATTCGTGTCTTTTTGAACAATATGTTTCTCTGCTTTTGGTGACGAGCCGCGTCGTGGTTATGAATGATGCATGAAACATATACATGAAAAAGATACGAATCACATGCTCTACTTACGAGCATACAAACATTACTGTGAAACGTAGAGCGTTCCATTCGACTCTTTTCATGATTATACATCAAAACGAAACCAATATCGTAACTAGCAAAAGACCAGAATGGAAAGCTCTACACGTGGAAACTACCATTTCATCAAATGAGCAACACAAATCGCATGTAGATTACGGTTGATGAGGTGACCCTGATTTGATGAAAGCGGCACTAGTTCACTGGTAGATCCTGGGATCAGGAGGCACGGCAATGGGAGGATAGAAGGCGTCCCTGGTCGCGTTGAAGATCTTCTCGTAGAGCTCCATGAGGGGAACGTCGTATCCGAGTCCCATCACTTGGAAGAATGAGTAGATGACGACGGCTGCTACGCCCATGCCCATATCGAGACCGTGCGAGGTTCCCGGCTCCGGCTCACCCTCAATTATAATATTATACAATATATTATTTAGTTATTTATTTATTTTTAAGAACTATCAAGTTTCAGAGGACTTTCCATGAAAGATGCCTGCGGCAAGCTTCACCGACCAGATCGCTCAAATAGGACAAGTGGATTACCCGATCCGCCCAGGCAACGATGCCGCGAATGAGCAGAATCCAGGTGGAGACCTCCCTTCCCCTCTTGAGGAAGTGAGTCGGCACGAACAGACTCTTCGTCTCCACCGCACCGTCCATCCGAGCCAGGAGGTACGAGATGATCTCAACTTATATTTGTGCGGTTGCAAGTTTTTGACGGCTTGCAGGCTTATTGCACAATACAAGGAGGCTAAAGATGGTCGAAATCTTCGCGGAGAGTGTGAAACAGTGGCAGATCTTGATGCCACATCTTTTGTTTCTGCAATAGAGGCAAGTTCTCACCACAAAGGCGCCCAGAGCCTCCAGGCAGCAGCGCACGTATTTCGACCGATACAGCGTGTCCGGGAAGTAATGCTCCTTCTGGAACCGTATTATTGGTATATTTCACATCTTTAAGGGAGGATTCCGCCGTGTTTGCATTCCTGATCCAATCAATTCGTTTCTCTTCTATCCCCTTCGCGCTCTCGCTATGCAAAAAAAAACCATCTTGATTAGCTTACAGTTAGAGTCCTTCTTTAAATAACCATAACTTAAACTTTACGTGTACTAAAAACGTCTATAGGCCATAATACTTCAGAAAAAATGCGCTTACGAAATAGCGAAGCGTGTACTCGACGGCCGAGAGGGCAAAAACGAAGCAGCAGACGTCGATCGAAACGAGGGCGTTGGTGAGACGGGAGGAGTAGAGGGACCGACCGAGGTAGATGAAGGTAGGGAAGGTGAAGCACTGGATAGTCATCGCGGCTTCTGCAAATACAGAGATTGACATTTTTTAATTGTTTAAAATGAGGATGATAATAAGTAGGGGAAAACCCCCGACAAATAGTGCGCACCAGGTCACGCCTCTGTAGCCTTTCCGGCGTTACATTTTTTTTCCACAACGCTGAATCGATTGCAATGACAAGTCCGCGTGAGCCTCCTATATAAGCTTAAAGCTATATAAGCCTCCTACAATATGTACGAGGTGAAACGTAACCACGAAAAGGCTTGACTCTCGATTGAATGCTCTACATTCGCGGTATTAGCCACGGGAAAATAATGCATTTGATTACATTTTTCGAGGTGTGTGACCCCTCCGACCGCAAACTGTCTCTTACTACATTCTGAACCATACCGCAGTAAAAAAATCACCCCACCGTAACTGGCAAACTACCCCCCCCCACGTTTCAAATATGCCTATTTATCCGCTGGTATTAGCACGATATCCACTTACTTATGGTGTTCACTTTGAACCGGTAGTCGATCATGGCCATCGAGATGGAGACAGTAAAGGGAGTCAGCAGAGTCGCGTACAGTTCCTGCAATGTGTTTTTTTATTTTCATTTTTTCAATGATTTATTATATTTTAAGCGATTTAACAACATTAATTGCTTAATTAAAAAGCTAGTTAGCGGAATACAAAATAAAACCGACTCCGGCCGACAGATTGGGCGTCACCCGATTGGACATCAGCTCATCCGCCACGGCGCCCGTCATGATACCTGGATTACAGGGAGTAATTATTGGATTACCGGGAATTTGGGCTTCAACGCAACCTTCTTCTCACACACTCGCCTTCACTTCAAAATTATTGCCAGTTGATCACAAAATTATATTATTCATCGCTTATTTCCTAGATGAAAACACGCCTCAGACAGGGAATAAATGCACATTATGCGTACCCAGAGCGTGGATAACCGCCAGCATTTGGGGCATGACAAAAGCATCTTCTAGATCGTTGAAGTAGCAGTAGACCGCAGCCAATGGGAAGACCGTGATCGGACCTAAATATGAGTATTTTAGTTACCAAACTAATTTAAAATTCAATTGTCGTAGAATCAAATCAAAGAACCTGGCATAAACGAGGGCATATTCGTGAAGTAGTCGAGCACGAACTGGAACCAGTGAAAGTATCGGGCGAAGAACCCGTAGATGAACAGAAGACAGCTCACGGGGTTGATAGAGGCCAGCCATCTGTATGGAGGTATCTTTGCTCTTACTGGACACGGAGTTGACACAGAATCGTGTGCTCGAATACGCTTCACCCCGCCTTCATCTTTGAGGGATGACAGCGGATAACTAATCAAAGACATCCTCGTATATGCACAGAAAAATTAGGAAATAGCAATTTCCCGTTTTCTTAAGCGTAGTGGCAGAACCAGAGAGACTTACGCTTTGAGCAGGACCTCGACGGTGTTGACATCGAGTATGTCTCCCACTCCTCCTCCTCCTCCTTGGGTATTCCGGTCCCCTCCCCCTCCCCCATCTCTTCTCCCCCGGCCACCGCCCGCCCTTCTTTCCGGTCCCGGTCCTTCACGACGAAATCGCGCACGGGGCATACTCAAACGCAAAATTTAGTGAAAAAATTTAATAATTACACCAAACTCGCGAGCAAACAGAAAAGAAAGAAACTTCGAATTCGAATTTTAAAACTTTCTGAAGGAAGAAAGTCGATATTTTCACGGTTAGATGTTACTGTAAGAAAAATCGTTGTAGGGGATAATAATTGTTAACACTTACTTGCTACAGTACTTTTTGTAAAATTTTGTATTTTAAAACGACTACGTGTTACCGCATGTTGTCTTCATTATTATTATTAACTTCAAATATAGAATTTACGGATATTATTATGGCATGAAAACCTCGCAGGTAACGTTAGGCCGAATCTCTTATGTTTGACCAAGACCCTGAACATCTTTATTCAAACAATAAATATTTACCATAAATAATTCTTTCTGAAAGTGGAAAGGATAAGAGATCGGAAACCGTGATATTTGATAGATACTTTGATAAGCTGCTACTTGCTTGCTATCCTTATAAAGCATACATACAACGTAATAAAATGACCAAGGGTTACGCATTCAAAAAATAAGAGATTCATTTTCCTCAATAATCAACCAATGATGCTTCTCAGCCACTCAGTGAAATCATCACTGAGGGATTCTGGATGCATCTCAACGTTGAGGGTCCAATTGATGCAGAAGGGCAGTAGGCAGCCGATGCACGCGGAGACTATGCTCCATGGAGAACTCTGCATTCACATCATCTTGTCAAACTGTTATAATATATAAGCATTGTTTTTTTTATGTTTACGTTATTGACGAAACTAATTCACCAGTCTATTACACCTAAATATATCAATAAAAATAAGCTTATATAAGGTCTTACATTGTCCATAATGTAGTCAAAGGTATGAGAGCAGGTCAGCATAACTCCAATGCAATTGAATAGCTGAATATGGCTGAGGGGAGCAGGGTGGGGAGGGTCGAAGAAGAAGGAAATGACGAAGCATGATGCCTGAGAGGGTCCCCCTCACCATCTCATTCAAGAGCCAATCAGTTATCGAGTGACTCACAAGAAAGGAATTGCTGCAATCGACCATCATCTCCATCCATTTCTTGTCAAACTCTGGGATACAACGAGTGATGAGCTGCAAAGTTCATTTTCACTTTCTGGCAATATCTCTTTCTGGCAAAATTGAGTATTTCATTCTGCTCTTGGTACTATCAATGAGATTGAATAACATGTTCCGTCAGTGGTCTCATTCCTATTTCTGAAGCAGTACGAAGAGAGTCCAGATAAAGTCGGAAAGAGTTTGCTGACGGAACTTTTTCGTCTATAATAAAGCCGAACCATGTGCAGGTAGTGTGTGATCATGGCCGTTGAGAAGGAGAAGAGTCCGAGATACGCGGCATAGATGGGGTGAAGCGAGGCGATCTCTGCGTGTTGGATAGCCAGAGACCACAAGGGAGTCGCGATCGTGAACGCGAACAGGGCTGGGCCTGTACATCACTACTCCATACGATGGATAAGTATGCCACAATGTTCCAGAACTGGAAAGCGAAAGTCACACTGTTTTTATCTTTTTGAGAGTTCTATATAGGAAGCTCTAGGCGGTTGATCGACGTTAGCTTTAGTGTCTATCGCCATGCCTTTCTAAATGACAGAATGGCTTTTCGCTTTCCAAAGGTTTAGCATTGTGGCAGAATACCGTGATGCAAATTAAGAGAGTAGAGGCGAGGGAAACAATTTCCGTATTCTAAAAGGAGACAAGGTGACAACCGGTATGTTGTTGGAACGTCACTTCAAACAGCTACCATTCCGTATCCTCAAAGAGGCGAAAACGGATACGTACCAATCGGATTGCCGGCCCGGTCGATCGTGCACGAGGCGGTGAAGGAGGATTGGAGGAAGGGGAGGGCGGTGAGGAATCCGAAGACGGAAAGGGTACGAGAGGACTCGGGAATGGTCAGAAGGGCGACGCCTGCCATCACTCCTGCAAAGGCACTTTCAAGTAACTAAGTATTATTGAAGGAAAAAAATTCCGCCAGTAAACTCATTCCTACTTCGCCTCAGCACCTGCCGGGAATGGCGGCAAGTGATAGGCCATCATCAACTATGGCGAGTTAAAGCAAGGAAGGGAAAACGTTTCCATACGTCCATGTAAGCGTTATTTAGATGGCTATGCTTCACAGCTATGTTAAAAGCCAAGCATCAAGTGTCTACCGCTTGACAGTGTTTTTTGACAGAACCAGTGTTTTTGAGAGATACCATTCTTGAGATTATAGATAAAATGGAAAAAAAGTTGAACCTGTTACGCGGCAAAGTCCCAGCGTTGTCTACCAAAGGGCAGACTATCTTCATTACTTCATCTCGCGTTGTTTTATCCATTCCCGAGACAAAGGCCAGAGGCATTCTCCCTTCGCGAGGCCTAATGAATGTGCTAGATTCGCTGCGTCGCAGCGCAGTGAGCCCTCGTCTCTTTTTCTCTGCATTCGTCTGCCCCCTAACTCTCTGTCTGTCCGTCTGTCAGTCCGTCTGTCACTACGGGTGAAGCGCGACGAAAACATTCGCGCTTTCGCGAACTCTACGCCTCCCCCCTGTCTCTGACTGTCTCGCGGTTCTCAGCAAAGCCTTGGTGAGCTGAGCTAATTCGAAAGTAAACTTGTCTAATTCCTGACCTTTTCATAGATAGAACTCTACATTCTGGTGAGCTCAGATGACCTTTTGGCCTTCCCCTTCGAAGATTCATCCTCTCAAACTCGTGTTCATCTCACCCATCATCGAGTCGAATGCGAATATGCGTGCGATCCTTGCACCGTTCTCCAGGCAGAAGAGATGCCCGATGAGACCCGTGACAAGCCCCACCAGAACCGGAACTACAAATCGTTATTTTATTATATTTTTCAATAAATTCTATCCTTCAGACAGACTACAATCGGGACTCACGCGTGATTCGTTGCATAATACACTCGTTGTAGGAACTGAACTCGCTCAGGGAAAAGATGCACACTCCGATGGAGCGTAGAGAGAACAGCCAACTGAACGGGGGGATTCCGTTCTGGTCTTTCTGACTACATAAAAATAATTTAAGCAAATACGCTTTTCGCTACAAAACGAGACGTCGCGGTTCTAGGTATTTACGTAGTGCATGAAACACAGTCATCTACAGCTACGGTTTCGACAGCTCCACTAACAACTTTTGCCTATTATTTATTGTCGCCAACATGTAGCTCCTTGTGGGATGGCAATGATAACCTGTCAAAGCTGTCGTCCTCCTGCCCTCCCCCGTCCCCCTGCTCCTTCTTCCCCTCTCCCTTCCCCCTCAACGCTGTCGTCCTCTCCTCCTCCTCCAGATGCTCTTCCATCCACAGCTGATTCAGGCTCTTAGGGTCTCGTCGATTTCGCCGCCTTCGTGCCATTACCTACAGGGCTATGGTTGACGAGAAATGGAAATGCATTTCCAGAAAAAAAAAACGTAACAGGAAAAAGGTCCGTGGGAAAGGTTCGCATGAGCTAGAGTAACCGTTGGTTAACAGAACTACAAGAACGATAGGAATCGACCAACAAAATGACCCCTGAACACACTCCAAGTGGAGAGACACGACAATTAGAAGGAGAAGCAACGGGGAGACTTGCATGGAGACAACTACGTTTATTGAGTGTATGAAGAGAAGGGGGATAGGCTACGGAACACTCTTGAGGGAGATGAAGGGGAGAGAGACTATAAAGGAAACTTATGCAGTGCTCTCGAGATAACAAACAGGAAGCCGTAAATCATCGTAAGGCCAACCAAGTGTTCCGTTCGGTTACCGTATTCCCCATTATTGCAAAAATCACCACGCTTTGCTATATGGCCATATGGACATGGCCATGTTCCGCGTGCACACCACAACCAAATACACATTTATTTAGCAAAGAAGAATAAGTAGCTTTGCGAAGGGAAGAGAAGGAAAAAGAAACCAAAGAAAAAAAGATACTCTAACCGAATACATGGCTCCATAATAATAACATCTGGTTGTGTGTATACATCGCATATACAGGGGTGGGAGTCGTTTATAGTGTCAGGGGGGGGGGGCGATTATGAGTAGAATCGAGGGCGGGAATAGGTTTTGAGGCAGTATCGATATCACTAATTGGGGAATTTCGATCAAATTTTAGGGAAAAAGATGATGAAATAGCCAAAATAGTGAATAAGGATATTCCCCCCGGGGTTTTCTCGTTGTCTAATCTCTACGACGACGGTTGTTGCGCTCCTCCTTGTCCAGGAGAAGAACCACGACGTAGCGGAAGATCTTCAAAGAACACAATTTATTATTTGTAACATATCCCCGCTTCTATAATCACGCTCTGCTTCTGTTTTCTCTTCTCCGCATTAGCTACATCCACCTTATCACTATAATTTATTGGCGAAACCCTGAATATCAATAAAAAAAGAGTAAATACCTGGATGAAATCGATGAAGAGCTCAACAGCATGCCAGGTGTAGTCGTGGTCTCCACGGCGGTTCTGCAATTACAATAATATGGAATAAATCGTTCCGTCAGTTTCTTCGGTTTCAAATGCTGAATCTCTCGCTTCACGTTTTCTTGCCTCCTATCCGATACAATATAATGGCACATCTTCCATTTTCAAACAGATTATAGCAGAATTCATCACAATCAATGACCGTTATATTTTATTTCTCTATCATACTTATCACCTATTCGTTAGCCCACTCCGCGGTAAACCTTATCGCGAACTTCCAACTACACCTGACTGACTCCTAATCACGTTTCCAAGCAACCGCAAAAGAGAGATTATTACATACGAGGCAAGTTTCTGTGAAAACGCATGGCATCATCATTTTTCAGTCTGCTCAGGAAAGAAACTACAGAATCCCCATATAAGGAAAGCACAACATCGGCTCAAGTATAGCGGAAAAAGTGACATTCCTCACGTTCCCCAAAGCATCTCACGATATGTAGCATCCCTACCGTATCCCTCCCAACTACCGTAGCCCGCCTTTCCAACCTCCAAAGTCAGTTCGCGATAGCATACCTACAGTACTCCAGCCAGTCTACAGTACCCTCCCTCACCTTCTCAACGATGAGCTGCGTGTCGTAGAGGACGAAGCCGCACGAGATGGCAAGGCCGGCCGCGATGAAGAGGAACGAGGGGAGCATCCAGCGGGCGAACAGGCTCAGGAAGAGGAGCGAGAACGACGCCGACATCAGGGTTCCTGCACGGAAAAGGGGGGCTACCGTAATCCCAGTTTACAAGAAATCGCTTAAATTTCCACATAAAGTATAAGGAGGTTTATATCCTTCAACCTCAAACCCCATTACGCGTACCGCGTAGATAAATTAAATTAAATTACATAAGACTTTAAACATCTGAAAAATCAATAAGCGTACCTCCGAGATAGAGGTACTTGGTGTTCTCTGCGTGGAGCGAGGCGAGAGAGAAGGCACCGAAGATGACGACGGTGAACAGAAGGGCCGAGATGATGATCTGCGGGTTGACGTAGATCGCGAATTCGAGGAGCGGGCCGAGAGAGATGCCTGCGAGGGATACGGTAGGTCAAGGTACGGTAGTTACCATTACGGTATTCATTGATCAAGATTCAGAGTCATTTCAGTGCCATCTTATAGAATATGCGGCATATTATATGCCAAATGCCTTTGCCTAATGCAGAGCTACAAGTTCATCTTGGATACTGTCAGTGCAAGCTGCAAAATACGCCAAGTCTATCCGTACGTGGGTAGAGTTACCGTCATCTATTTTAGAGAACCCGCGTGAAAAAAGCAGACTAGCCTAGCAAGCCAAGTTTCAGATAAAATGCCAGCCAACGGTGGGGTTAGTGTCCATGTATGCGTCTATCTCTTTACCGGTGGTGAAGCAGAATCCGCAGAAGAGCCCGAAGCGCTTCTTCTCATTCTCGAGCGTTGCGGGAGTCGAGAGCAGGGAGAACATGAGACCGAACGAGGCTGAAGATATAGGCTATACCATACGCGAGTTCTTTTGATCAATACGTTTCATTGCTTTTGGTGACCAGGCGCGTCGCGGTTATGAATGATGTATGAAACATAAGACCTCTCATGCACAACTCTATTGTAGGTTTGGCAAACCGGATCCTTTTCCTGGGGTAGGCTTCACCATGTGTACAAGAATGAAAGGTATAACAAGTACTCTATCGAGAAACATAGCCCTGAAAAAGGGCCAAAAACGACCCGGTTTGCCAACCCTACTCTATTGTATAGCCGCGGTTCGTAAAACACACTACATTACGAAATACCCTCCCCTCAGATCATATGTGAGCACTATTGAAGGAAGGCGCCGCATCTTACCGCTCAAGCTTTTCTTTCAAACTCCATGCCAACTATGCTCCCAGAATCAGACATTCCATTTCCATTTCATGAATGAGCCTTTCATGAACTTCAGGAAGCCGATAAATGAATGAATATCTATTGTCGGTCCTCGTAATTCGTTTCCATTCTTGTTTGGACATGCGTTATTTAGCATAAGTGCACAGCCACAAGTGCAAATAACCAACGGGAGACGGAATCACTACCGTCGAGACGCGAATTTGAATACGAGGATCGACAAGAACGAGGTATGAGAACCGACCAATGGACAGGATGAATCCGGCCCTGAGCACGTCCGTGTACAGATGGGCTGCGGCCCCGAACGCAGCTACCGTAAGCCCGAGGGCGAGCGTCGTGTAGACAGCACGCAGATGCTCCACCACCGGCTTCTCTCTAAATGGGCAGGGTATTTCGTCATCATCATCAACATTATTATTATTTATTTTATACTTCTTAAAATGTTTATCTATGTACAAGCTATGCGACGTGTACGTGCGGATTTCGAAACGCGTTGCAGTTTGGAAAGAAGAGAACACATGATTAATCGATAACTTAGTCTCTTCCCCCTCTCTTGGTTCCACCGAATATAAACCGTGAATCAAAGATCAGTTGGGCAGGGAATCACAGGGTCCAACCAAAAGCCCACTTACAGCTTGTCATCGAGGGAGGTGAAGACGCGATTGAATCGACGAAGGAACGAGTCGTCTGTTTGGGTTGCCATCTGATAGATGAAATGAGCGAGAGGAGGAGGGGAGTTGCTAACTTTCACTTCTTTTGCGTAGCAGTAGCCTAGACAACGAGAATCGATGAGAACGTTCGAGAACGTAATGGAAAGACAGTACTGGAAGGAATGAATGAGATGAGAGAGGGACAAGCTTATCAGTGAGATACGGACAAACTATTCGAGAGTGGAATGACTGAAGAAGGAGTAGAGATAACCACAGACTACGTATGAAGAGGACTATTACGTAGATCGACACGTCACATAAGCGAGTTGCAGAAGTAAGTTGCGAAACGTTTCACCATTCTACTAATTCTAGAGTATCTAGGGACCCTAAGTAGTCTTAAAAAAGCTTGAAAAAAGAACAGCGAGTCAGTTAGACCGTGCGTATCTGCAACCAACACAAACAAACAATCTGCACGGAGGCCGGCCCGAGCATTGAGTGAAGTTCGCAGAGTGAAGACGACGCAACGCGCGCATAGAGCACGCGACGCGTCGTCGTCACGACAGTTCAATCCGGTCAGGTTCATGACTACCCACCAATACCGTAAGCCTGGTGCATCAATCTTATTCTGAATTTCAATGCTTTTGTAGGTAAACGTTTGCACATTCAGCTGAATTCTTGCGAGTCAGACCAGTATCATCCTACGAGTCATGCTTTATTAGGCTCTTTTTGTGCGGCCCGTCTTTCGTCGCCCTTCTTATTTCTTCGGCGTTTTCAGCATCGGAACCGGTCGCAATATCTAAATTGTTGTTGTTGTTTTTAATTCTTCATAATTTCAATCAATACAAATGTGAACCTACCGTAAACGAGCAACACAGCTTCTCATCAACAGCCATAATCGCAGCCGCATTGTCAAACTGGCCGCAGTAGTGCGGGGCAGAGAAGATCGTAACCTGGAAGTGGAGTGGGTTACGGTAGGTCAACTACCTGTCGTTGTAGGACGCCAAAGTTGCTCTTACCAACTTCCGATCGGCAAAGAGCTCGTAGCCGTCTTGTACAACCTGCAACACAGGTTACGGTAGCTATCTTGAGATGTCAACGTTATACACAGATATAAGTAGTATCGGAGGTACAGCTTATTTCCGCTATTTATGAGATCAGCCGCTTTGTCACATAATTTGTATGTACAGTACCTGATGAGCGCGCGCCACCAAATCAATGTCCAGATTCTTGCAGAATTCTTGGACCACATCCGTCCCGAAGACATACGAAACCCCTCGAGTGTTGCTCTGCCAACCCTGAATCAGGGGATTACCATAAATCGCCTAAAAACCAAGGATTACGGTTCCAATCTGGATACTGTAACTTTGTGTAGGTTACCTTTACCGACGAATCGGGATCCGCCCACAGAAGGTCAATGTGCAGTGAGGGATTCGGGGGGTCGATGGGTCGTGTGAGGGAGCGAAGCTGAAGTGAGGAGGGTTACGGCAGCTCTACTACGGTAGAAATGGGCAACCTGTTCGAAAGTCTTGAGCTTGGGCGAGAGACCCCCGTGCATGCACAGAATGCGACCCGCGATCAGACCGCACAGGGGCATCGCATTGAACACGTCCTGAATATCATTGAGCACGTCTCCTTTATGGTCGAGCAAAAGGTTCCATCTCATTCCTACTCCCAACGAGAGCGCGAAACGACATGAAGCGAGCGCATATGAAGTTGGAATGAGTGTACTGACGGAACATTTACATCCAAGGGATGAACAATGCTAATAATTGGAGGCATATTCAGATTATGATCACACAAATACGAGAGAACCGTTACCTGGAAGTAGTTCCACAGTCGAGAACTCTGGTACCGTCGTGAGCACTCCTCGTGAAACCCATAAACCCGATTGATGTTCGCGCATTCGTGATTGCCCCGCAAGAGGAAGAAGTTGTTCGGGTACAGGATCTGAAATTGGAACAATGTGAAACCGCGGATAGATCTGGGATCAATCTCGACAATGAGATTGTGAGATCAAACCGGGGTTGCTGTGGAGAAAGTGGACACATTATTTTTCCAGATATCTCTTTTGATTATTATATTTTTCATTCTTTGATTATTATATTTTTCGAAGCCTGGGAATACAAATATAGAAATATTTTCATTCCCAGACTTCCCATCGAACCTTGTATGCGAAGAGGAGACAGATGGTCTCCAGGTTCTGATGGCCCCTGTCGACGTAGTCCCCCAGGAACAGGTAGTTGACCGACGGAGGGAAGCCCCCGCGATTGAACAGACGAAGTACGTCTGGAGGAGAGCACACATCAAAGATCAACTCGAGATCATTTTTCCTTGATCATTCGCCCTTTCGGTAGGAAATGTTTGCGATGAGATAGGTGTGTAGGTGTTGAGTCGCGATATTTTTCTTTCCTATCAGAAGCAGTGCCGTTCATTCTTCCACTCTTCTGATTCTTCCAATTCCTCACCGGGGTACTGTCCGTGTGTATCCCCGCACACTTTGACTGGGGGTTTCACCTCGACCAGGCTGGGTTGGGCGAGGAAGATTTCCCTGAATGAATCAGCTCTGTAGAGAACTCCGCCATCTCTTGACCTTTCAGACTTTATCTATCTGTCTAAAGTCAAATTTAAAATGTGAAGATGAAAAGTGGCGAAAATGTGACCTGGCCATGTGACAGAGCTGGTAGATCTCCATCTCCCTGACGGCCTTGACGAGAGTCTGTCCGGGCAGACCCACTCCGAGTAGACGAACGACTAGATCGTTGAGATTGGAGGGTTGGGGGGAGGACGAACGCGGAGAGGAACGAGGGGAGGGAACGGGACGGGCGACCGGCTGGGACTGGGACATCGGGAGGGAATGAGGAAGGGGGGGGGGGAGATTGGTCGATGAGATGAGGGATTTTGGGGGTATGATAAAACTGCAACGGCAAAACTGCAACTGCCCTATTTCCGACAAAACTGCAACTCCAAAAATTGCAAACGACAAAACTGCAACTTTTCCATATTTCCCTCTAGGGTCATTTTCAGAGGGTCTATGATACCTCTTTCGACTTCCCTCGTTACCTCCTATCATTCCCGACCCTCTCCCTCCCCATTACCTCTCAAGGCGACAAAACTGCAACTTTTTCAATTGCATCTCAGTCAGCTGATATCACCGATCTTCTAAAACGCGCGTTGCTCTTTACAGCTTCAGCGCTACGCGGAGAGTGAATGAAATCGCATAAAACTTAGAATATCCGATCAGAATGATTAGCTCTAATTAATGACGTAAAGAGCAAATATTGCCAGAAATTCATGCTGTCTGTTACTTATAAAAATAGGGAAATATTTTTAAAATTTTTTTTAATTTTTTTATTTTTTGTAATCTCAAAAAGCTCAAATGAATTTCGAAAACGCAGAGACATTACGAAAATAATTATTGCATTACTTTCGTAGACTCACAAGAAGAAAATAAGGCGGAATTGAAAAAGTTGCAGTTTTGTCGCCTTGCGAGGTAATGGGGAGGGAAAGAGTCGGGAATGATAGATAGGAGGTAACGAGGGAATTCGAAAGAGGTATCATACACCTTCTGAAAATGACCCCAGAGGGAGATATGGAAAAGTTGCAGTTATGTCGTTGCAGTTTTGACGTTGCAGTTTTGTCATACCCCCGGGATTTTGTGGATGATCGCAACACGTCGAATAGACTGTAGGGGTATTACAAGTTCCACGAAAGGTGACAAAAAGTACGCAAACGATTGCGAACTGTCTATGAAAATACGTGCGCCGATCTACCTCTCCGACTCCAATTTTTTTGCGATTCTATCAATGTCTGCCATGGTAACACGTAAGGAGTAAATTGGACAACATAATCAGCGGGAATAGTTTGTTAGTTCAATCGAAAGTAATAAATCGTTCCGTTTTTTGAGGACAACTCCCATGGAACCTGTAATAAAAGCGAAGGGGATACGAATGGACTGTGGAAATGAACGTATCGACAATAAATAGATTTATATAGAAGATAAATACTAGAGAATGTCAAGTTCTGTCAGAAAGGCTGACGGATATATGAGGTATTTAGCTGATGCCATCTCAGCGCTCTGTCACAGCAATAAACAGAATGCTCTTCATTCATTCAATTTTTCTTCCTGCCCACTTCTTCCTTGCGCCGTAAGCATGATCGTGGAGAGTCTTCTCTTTCTACTCGCTCTTGTACGTTGAATCGAGAGCAAGGTGTAAAAGCGGGTGCTTTCAATGCTATGATTGATTTGATTGACCCAGAAATAGTGGAATAGCGATTAGGGTAAGAGACATAATTAGCAAACAGTGCCATGTATGATGGAAGTCAAGGTAGGTATTACCTACTATTCATTGATTGTTTCGATTGCTCAGGTTCACTCCGAAATGGTAATCTACGAGGCAGTTTATGAATATGCGCCTCGATCCCAGATAGCATCTTTCGCCGGCATTCCACAGGTAACCTCGGGCATTAAAGCCAAACGAACTAGCCTCAATGTGCCGTTATTCAGCTGAAATGCGAAACGGAGTGCAATCTTAGCCGAATGCCGAACGGGTTAGTTGTCAGTCTATCCGCCATCGTTGTTCTCTAAACTGTTAGACTTTACTTTAGCTGGGTTCCCCAAGGATGCGAGGCTTTCTACTACAATACGACCAGTGGAAGGTTTTTCTTTATCTACATTGTACCATTAATTATTCAATATTTATGCTTTGCCCTGCTCAAATGATAAACTTTTCTCTCTCAAGATGCCTGCTTCTCGGAAGTCCCTCCACTGACCAGTGTACACAGGCCGTCACTGTCTTCCTTCCGAATAACGCCGCACTGGTTTGCCTTTGGAACTACGTGCCTTGCCTACGGAGTTGCGTGCTTTCAGGATGTCAATCCTCTCCAACGCACCAATGTACCTGATATGGACAGTGTTCTCACAGTTAACATAACAGTTGGCGCGTTGTGTCAAAGTGTCACCGGAACAAATCGCAAGTTCTTAGATATAAAGGGTCCCCCACCCATCTCATTCATTTCAAGAGATAACCTTCAAGAGATAACTTAAGAACGGTTGATTGATTGTGAGAGACAAGAGAGTAATGAAGAGACGCAGACTGCGAGAGAAATCTTTGCACAGCTTTTTCTCAGCAACGGCGAAGTTTCAACTAAAAGGAGAGAGGATGAGATTCAGGACATTGAGCGCTATCCAATGATGTCAAAAAATGCATATGGTAGATATTGCCTGGAGGGGCCCTTTAAAAATGTCCTATGACTAATGGCCTATTTTTAATATTTCAAGTCCTTTTTGAGAAATATCAAACAAAACTATCAAAAGAGTAGCTATAACTAAAACCCTAAAAAATTTCCAAGTGTTGATTGAAACCAACAGCATTCCCGTACGCCGTTGAAATCGTGTACGCTTCAAAGGCTGGAGGTATACTCTCGAGCATGAACTGTCTCCAGAAGCTGTGCTGGAGTGCGGCCGGAAGTTCGTTGAGTTCTCTGGATTATGCTAATAAAAAACAATAGTAATGCTTGAATTTTGCATTACTGCTTTTCTAAGACGGAGAATTGTGCGAAAGTAACACAATTAGGTACAAATATTGTGTGGAAATGGGAAATGCTTTATGGGTTAATTTAAATCTCAAGTAAAATCTCAAAACTAATCTGTCGAATTCGGAAATGCTTTATGGGTAGATTTAATTCTCAATTGAGTGAACGACGGTACAGTACGTGTGGGAACGAGCGACAGTTGCCCTCCAGACGACACGAATTACTGTCGTCTGGGCTTCGTGTCCCCGACACTGGGATGCTGTGGCGCGGATACAGCTGTTCTGCAATCGGGTACGTATTATCTAGATAGATAGCGAAGCAAATGTTCGGTCAGTAAATTCATTCCCGAATACTTGGCATTCTCTTCATATTGGTTTGCTATCTCGTCGGAAATACGAATGCGATAGCGATAGCTGACGAAACACACTATCCTTGATCATACTGTGCCATTTATCTTGCTACATTTGAATAGATCAGTACAAAGGTTTTTATTGTCAGGAAGTTACCTATATCTCGCTGGAGAGGAAGGAATTCCACAGGGCGCTGCTATACAGTTCTACGTCTGGAAGTCGACATAAAGCAATAGCTGTATTTCTTGTACGTAACAGCGTTTCGTATCGAATTCTATATAGACTTATTTTTATGGCTCTCTTGAATAAAATGGTTTCTATTTAAGTTTTAGAAATCACTACAACAAAAGAATTCATTCCATATTCACCTCTTCATAGTATTGATTGTAAGGTTCCTTTTTTCTTTTTTTTTGACTGTAAGGTTTTTTGATCCCACATTTTTAGTTTAAGGAACAATTTATCACCCTCAGACAGTCTGTATCTAACTTCTCTGCTAGGCAAGCCCTCCTAGCTTATTTCTCACTCCTTCCCTTTCTCGTTCCTCTACCTCTCTTGTCCAGCCTCTTATTTTTGTTCGCCTTTTCCTCTTTACCTACTGCTTGCGATGCTCTGGCCTTGCGCACAGTGTGTTCGCTCTGCCTAGCATAGCAGAATGTTAAAAGGCTAGAGAGCCAAAGCGTTGTGTATATTTCTGAACTGATTACACGACTCCCCAAAATTGCCTTCTCTGGTTGCTTGTTTATGTATATTAATTTCCTTCATGTGACTATCATCTCTTCCCTCATTTACTCCCTTCAGTCATAGTTTATACCAGCTCTCGAGTGAATGATCTATCGCTCTGACAAGAAAGACATTTTTGAAAATCCACGAAGAGTTGTTGTATATCTCCTTCTCTTTCCTAAATGCATCTTTTCCATATTATGTGGAAAATAAGGATTAGTCTATCCACTTTAATTTCTCTTCGACTCTTCTACAATTGTTTATCATGTATTGTTTTGTAAAAGAAATATAGAGTTGTATATTGTGATTTGCGTGATTTGCAATTGTTTCAGTACTTTATCTACAAAAAATGTCGCTGTTACCAATCCTTCTGTGCACCATTTTATTCTCTTTGTGCTCTCCTACTTCGGAAAACAAAAGTAAAATTTTATTTTCATAGAGACTAAGTTAGTTTTAAAAAAAGGAAATGAGTTTACAAAATGGCATGAACTTTCTAAACCAAAAATGAAGAAAAAATATTTTTGCAGCCGAGATTATCGATGCGTTTGCCAAGGTGCTATCAACTGCAAGTGAGCTATGGGAAAGCGACGTTTTCCTGTCGTAAATAAGCTCATTCGGAGAGAACGCGGCTATGTTGATGGACACTAGCCGTTCGCTTGGAGCACTACTTGCTGAAAACCGAACGGCTGGTATAGTTGAGGAAAAGGTTCCGTCACTTGCCACCTGCACGGACCTTGCAACGGTGTACTGTGGTGGGACGGGAGTAACAAATAAGATTTATTACTGCACAGGGAAGGGACGGGGTAGGATGGCTACCGTATTGGGATGGATAAATACTGTATGGAATGAATTGACACTCGGTTTGCATTGGGATGGAGAGGTATTGATTGTAGGTTATGACAATAGTCGGTAACACCACCATTCCTACTAGGAAACGGGAAACGGACTAAGTGTTTGGTTGCATTTCATGTTCTTTTATTAACGCTCTACACAGGCAGATTTTTTACACTGTCCGAATAACCATGAATGTGGACCTTTCCCGCTACCTAATTTCTACCTACGATGAGAGAGCGCTGTGCACTTGGTATGAAGTATCCAGAAAAAGTAGGAATAAGTTTGCTGACGGAACTTTTGCATCAATAATATAAATTTGCAATCCAAAATCACCATATTTTAGCATTGGCGAACATAGGGCGCAACTTGATAATAGAACAGAAGAAGCATGGACGTCTATCAAAGAAGGGATCGATATCACCATTGCTATAATGGAGTGGATCAGTATATGTCGTATGAGGTAAATCTTACACCAACTGGTTGGGGTAAATTTAAACTTACATTAGGCATTTGGGATAGAAGAGTGTTTGAATTTACCATATGAGGCGTAAACTCGGATAATTTCGCTTGTTAGTGCATTCATCTCGTCATCTTCAGATGTGTTTTACGTGGGCTTATCATTGCATCAAACTTCGAAGCTTATCATTGCATCAAACTTCGAACAGGAATATGCTTTAGCCTACGCACTGAGACTGAAACACGAACTGATTCATGTGGCAAGTTAATATTTCATGTTTAATATAATATTCATAATCAAGGTTTATCTCGCGGGGATGGTATAACTCACGAAGATGCCGAATCCATCGAGAAATATTCCAAGGAAATAGTCGATGATGTGACTCTCATTTCTTCATTCACCTCGAAATGGCTCAACGAGTTACTTGTACGTTTGCATATTCTTATGTTATATTTATAAACTTTAATAATAAAATAATAAAACAAGATGAGTTTGGTATTTACACGCTTATTTATTGCAGATATCCGCGTGCCCATCAGCACATAATGAGCTGCTGAGAGAAGAAATTACAAAGTTATCACCGAAAGTAGGACACACCGAGCTCCTGGAAATGGTTGCGAAAAACGTACAGTACCACCAGCTCACCAATATAGGAATTCCTAAGTAAACACAATTTTCACTTATTTAGGCTCTGCATTACAAGGAGAGGTTGTAATGGTGCAATGAAATTGGAATCTGAGACATATGTATTCTTATAGATTGGTCCACGCTAATTCCGAATCTGAAATCAGAATTTCGGATTCATGCACCATTTTCGAGAAAATTGATGTTCATTTTTACGTGAAGAGCGCGTTCCGCACAAATTGATGTTCATTTTACGTGAAGAGCGCGTTTCCGAAATTCTGACTTCAGATTCGGAATCATCTATAAGAACACATATGTCTCAGATTCCAATTTCATTGCACCATTACAACCTCTCCTTGTAAGAATGTCATAGTACAATTGAGGTATGATCACGAGATATTGATCGTGAGAGCGGCCGACAAGGAATACGAGCTCTATTTCGAGGACGTTGACGACTACTGCTCTCTGAGCAAGCACGTTGCCGGCTACGACACGGTTATCAGTCGTACTACCGTCAACGCCGTAGACAATGGTATGAATGCAGCACGGCACTAAGAGAAGCTCATCTTAAGACTGGCCAAGGGTGGTTCGGCTGCTCGATTACAGAGACGAGTTAAATGCTACCATTCAGCGTGAAATGATGTAAGGTCTTCGCTGATGACGAGAACTATTTTCCTTCTAGTCATCGTGCTCTCTATGCGAAGTGCGGATAAACATCTATCTATCCATTTAAACTAGAGGATAACATTGACATTGCAGAGCACTGCAAGGCGCTCAATCGCTTCAAAAGGTAGGTAATAAGTTGAAGGCAAAGATCGGGAAGCCCTTCATCAGCAAACAGGACTTCCATTGCTGGACCATCGTGCGTAAATGGACACCAACATTTTCCGAGTCTTGTAACACTATGGAGTCTTCGTCTTCCGCCGATCCTTTCAAGTTGAAGAGCGTCAGCTTCAGCTACATGAATAGAAGAGGTTCTCGGATGCAAGATTGTACGAAGTTCCAATTTACGTTCTTTTTCTAATATCGATAGTTATTCAATCGTACGTACCACACGTTCGTACGATACCATGCGTACGAACCATCTGCTTTTTTAAATTGTGATAGTTGAAGTAATTGCTTGGCCGTCTGAGCGAGGGTCTTTTTTCCAAAATAACAAGTAAAGTAGTGGCGAGCGGCGGTAATCCCATAACCGAAAGTGACGAGCAGACTCGTCAATATTTTGCGCACAAACCTCACAAACAGCTATTGTATTCTGTACTTTTTCATTCTTTGATGCGTAGTTCATCCTACCCTTGCAAATTTTCGTTTCACCGCGAGATCTATCTCTCGTTAGTCAGTAAGTAGGCTGGAGTATAATACTCCGATGAACAGCTCTACCCGAGATGAGTCACATCTCTACTCTCACACACACACAAAGGCCGCCGTCTGACTCTTCGACGTCGTCCTACTGTTCCGATCGTTTGCTCAAGGAAGTGCTTGGTCAGTCGACTCATCCTTACTCTCCCCCTCCCCTCCCCTCCCTCACTCCAGGTCGGTACCCTATCAAGATCAGAAGAGGAGAGAATACGCACAGTCTTTTGCAAACACCGCAAACCCTTCGGTTCTCATCCCCTTGTGATCGTGCTCGTTATGCGAAAAGGGGATCACCCTCGCTCTTTAGCTGTCTCGTCCCTCTTAACCCCTAACCCTCCTTCGCTCCCTCCATTCCCTCCTCTCCTGATCTCCTCACTCCTCTTCTCCCTCGTTCGTCCTTCACTCATTTTCTACTCGAATTCGTAACCCGTGTTCAGAGAGTGAATGCCGAGTATCTTCAACAACTTGGGCACGAAACTCTTCCAGTCCGTGTCCGACAAAGCAGGCGATATCGGTGACCGCTTCGAGGAGGAGTTCTCGCAACTATCATCTAATATCACTTGTAAGTATGGCTTGCTCATGTCTGATAACATTATTTTTTTAAAATTTATTATGTAATGATTGCTGGTTATCCTAACTGATTTAGCTGGGGGACGGAATGTGCCGAAGATAACCTTACCGAAAATGGGCTAAAAATTACAGGAATGTCCTTTTGCAAAAGGAAACCATATTTTTGTTTGTCACTGAAAAGCCGAGGTTGCTGACAAATGGCGATTCTTGCAGCTCAAGTAGACGTCGTAGTGGAAGAGATGCTGTCGCTGTCCATCTACGTCAAGGTCGGTCTCCCGGGTTTGACCCCTTAAGCTTCTTACCTACTTATCCCATTACCACCCCCCCTCCCTGCTCGTCAATGCCAATCGGCCGAGTACTTCGAGCGGCGACTAATGCGCATAGAGCGTATCTCGGCCAGTACATGCCATGATACAACAACAGGCGGAAGAGAAGTGCCATAGAAATCGACAGGCATTACGTTGTTGAATCACAATCCCGTAATCCCAGCCCAACAATGCATTTCGTCGCTCTAACGTTCCTATACTACGGGAGGTCCCGTTGCCTCGAAAGCACAGCCGAAACAGTTAATCGCGGTGTTAACGAGCGAACGAACGCTTGTACAGACAGAGAACAGAGTTGAGCCGACGAAAGCACATCATCATCGGCGAACACCGTTGCTCTCGCTCGTGTTGGCTCTCAGAACCCAAGGGTGACTCACATAGATCAGAGCCGGCTCACTGACCGAAGCATTGGGCAAACAGACAAGAATGAACAGCTACAGCTGCCACATTACCCGTGTAAAGCGGGTAATCAGATCATGGCATTTCGCGATCTATGACGAGTCTCTATTACTCTCTTCAGGTGACCCTCGCCCTTCTGTGCGTCCTCATCGTCGTGGCCATCCTTCGATATTTGGCCTTCGGAGGGCGCGCCGCCTTCTTCAAGGTGAGTCCTTGTTTGCGAGAAGAGTGGTTGTCATAACCCCCATAACCTCTCTCATCTCCATCGCATTTCTACGACCTTCGCCTATTTTCAGGCACGCGATTGGTTGCGCGAGAACTCTGAAAAGCAGCCACCACAGGTAGGATTGCAGGGTGGGTGTGAATGGCCGATGATTCATCTCCTGTTGCAGGTCATCCTACTCATGCCACAGAATGGGGAGGGCGACAATGAGGCCTCGAGTACGACTTGTGCGTCGTCGCCCAATGGAGAGAAAGTTGCCATGCGACCGCCGATGAGGTTGGCTGATCTGCCATGAATACGGATGTTTGGAATTCCCTGTTTGTTGTTTGTTGTGTTCCGTTTATGCAGAGGAACACTCGCACTGAAAAGTGCACATTTGAGGGAAACGCTTCATAGGGCATGATGTCAGACAGGCCCTCGTTAAGGATCTCGACCACGCGAAGTTCGGGCAGACAGACAACAACCTTCTACGCCGACCCGATAACATCGCAGAACATAGAAAACATCAAGAGAGAATCGCTCGCTCTTTTCCACCATAACCAGAAGATTGACGGGTTCCCGTGAGGTAATCTCCTCCCTCTTCCCTTTTGTTATTGTTGCTCATTGTCATGACACTATGCGAGTATGCACAGATTGCACAATAAATAATTTTATCGAATAAATGCTCAAAGCAATCCGGAAAGCAAGCATAGCGTGGAGGTTATTCGGTAGGCGGCACGATCACACTCTTTCTTCGTTCCTTACGCGTACGACGGTTCGACTGCTGGCGAAGCTTCAGTTTTTCCTGTGAAAGGTGGATGAAAATGTTCTTCGAATAATAGTAATGTGTACCTGTAGAGCGATGGCCTGCTTCTCCCTCTGTAGATTATTTCTATTTTCAAACGTCTTTCTAGTCTTATCGTACTCATCCAGCTTTTGCTTGACATCACCTTCAAAGAATATTTTTGATACCTGGTGGACCAATGTCACATACCAAATAGAGCGTCCTTTCCTGGCAGAGGTGCTAGCTTGCTTGCAGGAAGGGGAGAGGGATCACGTCCCTCGGGCTGCGAGAGGTTAAGAATATCCTGAATAAAAAATTCACATAGACGTATAAATCGCAAACGTACCGTGAGATTCTCTCCAGGAAGTTCATTCTGATCTTTGACAGCTTCCGCTTCGAGGGCAAGCAATTCCTGCTCCAGATCATCGTCATCAATGTCATCGTAGTCGAACTTCATATCCTTTCCGAGGTCTTGCTTGACCTACAAAATAAGTTATGCAAAGGGCAATAGGATAGAATATGTACCTTCTTCTTCATTAACGCCAATCTTTCTTCACGAAGAGCCTTCTGCTTTTTGACCACCTCAATATTCACTTTCTTTTTTCGATAATACACCTCCATTTACCTTATTGTTTGCCTTGTCCAGATCCTTACGAATGGTATCGTTGATGACCTTATCGAACCATTGAATGAGAGCTGCGATCTTCTTGTGAGTGTCTTGGTAGACTTTCAGTGACTGAAAAAATAATTCATTACTAGATGTGAAACTTTATCATGCCTTGTCAATGGTCTCATCCGACTGAACATCCTTGAAGGCGCTGTTCACAGTGCTCTCCAATGTATTCATTTCCTGTTCTGTAGCATAGGGGAATTGCACCTAAAGAGTAATCTGTGCTGCCGTACGGAAATCTACCAACCTTCCCGAGGTAAACTCTGCACGACTGTACGTTCTGACCAGCAGCAATAAAATTGTTACGAGCCTCAGCAGCGGCAAAGTAGCGCATGCGAGTATTGCTACAAAATCGAATAGCTGGAAACTTCAAACATTGGCTTACTTATGCTCAATGGACTTGAGCTCCTGCCAACGCGTAATACCGAAGGCCATTTGGGTGTTGGCATGTACAAGGAGCGCTCGAGCGTTTGTCCACTGAACTACCGTATCCACCTTCGAGCACCACAGTTCATACCTTGAACATAGCCAGGGCGACCCTCTGCTGCCACTCAATGAGATCGTCCACTTCTCCTTCCAGAACATTCTCCTTCTCCGATGCGTATTCCGTTCCGAATATCCCGGCTAAACACGGGCTAAATCATGTATGGGATTAATGAGCTTACCAAGTGTCTTATCCTGCTGATCATAAAGCGCGTTCAGGTTATCGACTTGCTGCTTATAAATCTCTGCAATCTTTGCAGCTCGATGATGTTGCTCTCTGGCCATTCGCAATTCCTGAATGAAACCATCACTCCGGTTCAATAACTCCATTATGCAACCTTTTCAGCGATCTCTTGCTTATTAAGTGCATCTAGATAGTCCTGCTTCTCCTTCGAGAATCGCTGATCGTACAATCCCTGCTGCTTGAGGAATGTTTTGACCGAGGGCTGTTCCAGGTTCTCCACATCCGTCTTTTCCTTTTCTCTGAACGCGTTTCGTAATGGTTTCTCGTAGCTTCGTTTAACTGACTACCCCCGTCCCCACTTCTTCGTTGCCTAGTGTTGAATGGAGAGGGAAAAGACAAAAGTCATCATAAGAGCACCCGACAAATATGCAAGCTTGTAGTGTATACAGGGACAGTGGATCGGCTTGTCTATACATACACTTCGAAAGATCAGGCTCGCAACACCCCAAGGAGAGTGCAGAGTTCTCAAAGCTAACGCGTACGTGCACCACGCGGCGTCTTACGTCTGTTTGCGGAGTTCTTTGTAGGTAGCTTCGAGCTGGTCGACAGTCTTCTTCAGATCGTCCGCGAAGATCGACTTGCTCTCGTACTTCTTGATCACGTTCTTGCGCTCGTAGCGGTAGATAGACTTTTCCAGATTGATATAGTCCTGAATTTTTAGATAACTCCTTTTGACAACGTTATTTGAGACTTTTCCTTGTTAAGCAACTTCTACTGAACCCATGACTTGTTAACCTTTTGACTATGTCACAGCTATCAAACCTAGCAAAACTACGCTGTACCCGGCGATCCACGAAGCGTGCCGCGGTCGCCCTGCTTATATGGTCCAGGAGCTTCGCTCCTGGACACATAACACAGGGCTCCCACGGCACGCTTCACGGATCGCCTAAGCTTGAGTGTTAGTAGGGGGGTGGACGCCTTCGGCGCCCACTGCTCTCCCTACACCTCAACTACATTTGGTTATCTATTTCATGTCATAGGCAATGTTTCCGGAGGCTCAATGCATACATATGAAAGGATCAGGGAAGAGAGGACCAACCGCGCGCAGCAAGAATTCGGAGTGGAATGAGTACAATACTTTACTTAGTACAAAGTACTTAGTACAATGAGTAATAGTAATCAAGCAAGGAGGTAAAGCGCCCGATGCTCTTTTTGCACATTTTTCCAAAGTACCCTCGAAAAATTTCAAGTTTTTCTCTGATGACTTTTTGACCAAAAATGATCCCCGTGCTCTGAAACGTATTCTGACAAAAGTAGAAGATTTTTTGAAAAATTTCAAAAATATCGATTTTCTCAGTCAGTTTTGAAAATTTTCAAAAACGCAAAAAATGGTCTCGAGGTATGAAGAATTGAATAGGGGTCTTGTAAGAACTTTTTTGAAATTCGCAATTCTAAAGGAGATAATCAACCTACGGACAGACAGATAGACACACACACACAGAAAGACGGACAAAATTTGCAGTGGTTTGCTAGTAAGAAGTAAATGACTAATGGTATAATTTACTTGCCACTGCTCTTACTTGTATGACTCCATCAGTGAGCGCGATCTTCTCAACCTTGGCATCTCCCTTCGGCGGGGGAGTCACTCCTCCGGGGCCTGGAGGTGCATTGCTGTCTTCCTTTTCCTTCTTCTTCTTCTTCGGCTTGGTACTGCCGCTTGTTGAGTGTCCCTTCTCCTTGTCCTTCTTGCTCTTCTTCCGCGGCTTCTTCTCCTTCGCCTCGTCCGGTGGTGGGAGGGAAATGTTCGTCTGAACAAATGAAACTGATTCTATCTATAGACTGTCATACCTCGTCTCCCAGCTTGGCATCGATCATGTCCTCCACTGCCATATTCTGAATGTGTTGATCACTCCACAACCCATGGTTATCCTATAACGGATGAAGCATAAGCAGCAAAAGACTCTACTTACCATGTGCTCGTTGGCCTTCTTCTTGGCATCTCTATAATTCTCCTTGGCCGCGTTTTCCTTGTCCTCAGCCGCTGCCTTCACATCGGCAGCCGCTTTGCCCACCGTACTCGTCGACTTGGGCGTTCCATTGCGGGACGACGCACCGGCTCCCATTCTTGTATGGAGACAGGAACGACAGTGAGAGTCTCTCCCCTCCTCTATTCTTCTTCTTCTTCGTCCTCCTCTTCCTCCCTTCTCTTTCCTTCCGTAACCATGGTCAGCCAGATGAGTCAATCAATGATATCTTGGAAACGGGAGGGAAAGTCATGCGAATAGGTCGTCAAGAAGACTACGGGAAGAGACCGATGGGAAGGCCCCGCGAGACTATAATACGGAAACAATATGCAGATTGGAAGGGAGCCGTCGGGACCGCCGGTTAGAGGAAAGCAAAATAAGTGTCCAGATAACTGACAGCCCCCAAACATTCACAATCAGAAGCCATGGCACTACGGTAGCGAGAAATGCCATGGTATTTGCAGAGTAGTGTCCTAGCAGGGAACAACATTAAGCTAGCGTACACACGCTGCCAACCTGATCCCTCCTTCGAACGTCATTCGCCCGCTACTTCCCCTTTGCATCGTTTTGTCTGTTTGACAACTGTGCACGAGAAGCGCGAGTATTCCGCGACCTCTAAAGAGGAAGCAGAGAGTTCTGCAAGAAAAACCACGAGACTAAAGAACGACCAACCCGATAAAAAAATGTCCGAAGCAAGAAACAAGAAAACGACGCATTTATCCTACAGGGCAGTAGCAATACAAAATACAAAAGTAAAACAAGTTCTCGTAGACAGAATGAATCAAGAGCATATCAAAACATGCACGGGCAAGATAATTTTAAGAAATGGCTTATCACAGCAAAAAAAACTTTCAAATGGATATCACAGTGATACGCCAACAACAGCCAATTTTGAACAATTAGAGGTATTCCAACCCGACCTTGGGATTGCGACCTTAAAACTTGGAAGGCTCAAAGCGACAAATTATCCTCTGATCGCGTTCAGGTCAACAGGCAATCCTGCAAGGTTTCTGTATATTATCAGAAGCGCAATAAGATGCGCTTCGGATACAGAATCTTCAGTAAATACCTGAATGCTCCATAAATGAGACCCTCTGAGCGCTGACCAAGGCCTTGAGGGTCTTGGCATTGCCGTCAGCCAATTCAGGCCTAGTGTCTTCCTCGACGACACTCAGCAACTCGCAGGCTCGCTCGTTACCGTACCTAAACCAAATCATGCAACACCGCTGCAAAGATCTTGAACATATCGAACATAACATCAGAATTTCATATTGGCAAAAGTCCTTCATTCAAAATGTGCTGCGCTCACAATCAGCCATCACTACCGTACTCACTCATGAACCAGAACTCTGGCAACGGCTTGAATAGCGCCACTCCGCATGTCCGTGTGGGTGAAGTTGTGCACCGAATACAGCAGAAAGTGGGCAGTATCGTGCGGTTGTCGAGGGGCGGGCCTGAAGATTTTACGGTAGCCGACTACCGTATAACAACACTAACTGAAGAGCGAACATCACCCCTCAAACTTGTCTAGATCGATAAGAACAAATAAATAATAAGGTACCATCCGAGCAGTCGTGCCCTGCACGTGGCATAGTCCTTCCACGACCGGGCTCTATGCGCTTCGTCCAGTCGCGGCCAGTGCCGGGGTCGCAGGGGCTGGTCCCTATTCTCAACACTTTTGTATTTTTGCAGATACGAAGACGCGGACAAATAATATAGCCTACTCAGGAAAATCATTTTACGTTTCAAAGACATTTCAATGAAAGCTAACCTTTCCACCCCTGCCCCTTGCTCCTCTAATTTGTCCACGGGGTTGGCTATCGCCCGCTCCTCTCCACCTATGGGATACGGTAGATATGGCACATCCATCTGGCACGAGGGGTGAGAATTCACGGCCGAGCGACTGAATGGACTTCAACCCCTAGGCTTATGTAAATGGCAGAATCGTTGACCCAATGAGACACATACAGTACCCAAGCAACTCACCGCGGAATCCATTTGCTCTGGTAGAATATCAAGCAATCGTCGTTTCACATCGCTAGACGACAACTTAGGAGATGTGCGTTTTAACGGGTCGTTCCTACAAATGCTATTACACATGAAAAGCAAGAATAAAACCTTTTTCATACTTTTCCTAGTTCGGCCACGAAACAGTACAGTATGCCTACAGTCATACATGGGCGGATTTACCGTACATTGTACCAAAAGTATATAAATTGAAGCTTTGTATACAAATTTTTTAAAAGTATATAAATTGAAGCCCATGTATGATAGCCTACAGTAACCTAGACTAACCGGTTTCTCGTAACCACAAATCCCGCACGTTTACACGTTGTGTAGGTCGTGTAGCAAGACTGGGATACGCCCGAATTCTCGAGAATACTAAGCACTTCCTGAATACCGTAACCTGGTATACCCTACTCCAACACGACCGATTTTTGTAAGTCTACTTCTGAGCTACGATGAAAGTAAAATATAACTATCGAATCGTCGAATCAGGCCCTTTTTATGGTTATCTTTCATCTGGTTCAGTATAAGCTTTTTTGATGGCTTTATGTAATACATGAAACATAACCACGAAAAAGACTCGATTCGACTGCTCTAGTGCATACCTCTAAGCAGAGGGTTCGTCCGTCGGTATTTCTCACGAGTCCTAGTCCTTCTTCAACGAAGAATGCTGCCTCCTCTGGGTATAGAAGGTGCGATCCTCCCGGGAGGGGGACTCCGAAAAAGGACTGGTATTGGCCCTGGAAAGCAGGATTCGTAATTTCATACTGCGATCCTTGCAGAGTTCTTTTCAATGCTATGTTTAACGTGGGAATAGAAAATGCAACGGAACATCTATAAGGATCCTAAACGTAGTTCTGACAATCATATTGGACTTACTCGAAATCGTTCCACTGTAAACCGAAGAACGGGGTCGGAATGGTATGTGATGAAAGTCAGCGTATCCCTGAAGAGACCCAACTAGGAAGCCAGAAACCGCACTTATGTAGGCGAGTACGAAAGCAATGTAATGCCATAATTCTGAGACAACCTTTTAACGAGAGCGCCGCTGCATACTGAGTCATCAGGATCGCACATCGCAGATCTAAATGGATGAAATAGTGAAAAATGAAAGAAAAAACTAGAAAAGAAAACAGAAGAAAATACATCAATATAAAGTAAAAAGCATCTACAGTAATCCCAGGATTAAAACGAAACTACCGTAGCCTTACCAATTTCATGACTTATCGCAATTTTAGACTTGTGTTTTCTGCTTTGCTCGTTGTTTTCGCCTTTCTCACCTTACTCACTAATAAGTTAGCACCACAAACCCGCACCTTTTCGCACGGTAAGAAGGCATAGCTAATCTCGCTAGGATAATCTCCCGTAGTTACAGCGATATCCTCTAAGCCCCGAGGCCTTTTGGCTAATCCTCTATTTACCAGACCAACTACTGCCAGTAGCCCTTTGCCTAGGGCAATCCCGGTCTTCATCATTTCGGTCATGCTTCATGCCTTGCATAAATCCACCACCATCCGGTTACTCTAGTTCGTCGTACAGATTATTTGAAAAAGCTCACTCGATAGGTATGATGTTTTCTAGATTGATCGCGATAGCTAGATTCTCTCCATTTCCCTTCCCTACTAGTGTTCGATCACCTCTCACTGTTTGATTTCTGCCCATCACGAGAGAGACAGCGTCCCTACAATCTTCATCATTCTTTTCTGTCTCTGTCTTTTCCCTTCCCTCAACAACCACTCCCACTCGCTACTTCAAAAACCCCTTCAGACTACGTTCCTAGACACAGAGCCTATTCCCGGTATATAGCAGTAGATTTTTACGGGAACAGCTGTGAGACTTTCTGACGTTGGCTCTTTCCCGACCGTAATGCAGGTATTTCTGTATTGATGGTGAGAACGAAAGATAGTGGTGGTGGTGGTGGTGAGAGTAGACTCTTGCATCGAAGTGCTCTCTAGCCACCAATGTTCTCGTCATGCCCCCTCCCCTTCCGTTAAATGTATGTTTCGTCTCTCGAAGCGCGCTGGACTTTTGATCGTTTGAGCGCCGTCTTCCCCCCCTCCACTTCTCTCTCCCTCTGTGCGTCTCCCTCCTTCCGTACTCTCTCTTCCTCGTAACTCCCTCCCTCGGTCGCTCTATTCTCTCTCGACCCTCCTACCCTTCACAGGTCACCCACACTCTTCCACCACCGCAACACTTATTACTCGTCCACTTTTAAATACCATCTAGCATTTTGCCTCGAGAGAAAGCGGGGCGAATATCGAAGAGATAGGGGGGGGGGGTGTTTCGCTGAGTGTTTGGTCGTTCTCTGTGCTGTACCCGAAGTCTGTTCTCTGCTCTCTCTCGTCGTTTCTCCCTCTCCCCCCTAACTCTCTCCCTCCTCCTCCCAATTCTCTCTCCCTTGCCACATGCACGTGCTCTCTGTCCCCCCTCTACCTACTATCTCTCGTTTCCCCTCCTTCCCCTTCACTGGGGGAAGCCTCACAGCTCTCTCCAGGAATTCTCTCTTCTTCTTCGTAGAAGTCGTCTTTCTTGTTCAACCGAGCCTTAGTCAGTAGTAACCATAGTGATAGCATCGCTCTTTCCTCCCCCTTACTCATTTCACTCCCTCCCCCCCCCCTATTCCCCATGTCATTCCTCCACGCTCCCCCCTCATCGTCCAATTTCTGGTCGATGGACGACTTTCCATCGGAGCCCTCTACCTCCTCGAGTGATATCAAACCGCCCACGGGACGCCGTCGTGGGGCCGGCACACTACTCACGTGCGTCGTGTGCGGCGACCAAGTGAGTTTTCCCAAATCACACCACCGACTAGTTCTCGCTTCTTTGAGGCATGTGAAAACGGCTGGACTTAGTTTCTAGAAAGCCACTGCGTGACGAATACAATTCGCGAGTACCGCGCACACTATAATTGAGACATAGGAAGGGGGACAGAGTCACGACTACATTCTGGTAATTGAACGGAAACTACAAAACGGCACAAAATGGCCACTGCAGGCCTTCGGCAAGCACTACGGTGTCAATGCGTGCAACGGGTGCAAGGGATTCTTCCGCCGATCGTGAGTTGCCTACTTCCCGGCCCGGCTCCTCTTTGATGAGAAGAGCTACCGTATACCGTAGATAGTACAGCTCGCTGACGGGTGTACTAGTGCTATTCCGGGAGGAGAACAATAGCCGTGTTAGACTACTAGTCATGCGTGCTAATCATCGCTAATTGGAGCATAGATAGATATACGCAACCCTTTGCGATGTGAGTCACTAATCTTTTGATTGCAAGGTGTACGCTTTCAGAGTATGGAACAATCGTACGTACCTCTGTCGATTTGATGGAAATTGTGCCATAGCTAAGGGTAAGCACAGCTTCTGCATCAAGCATGCAGGAAAACTTCTCGAGAATTGGCCCACTGTTTTCACAAGGTTACGTAAAGTTCAACGTAATGGCATTATGTGAAATTAATGCCAAAATATCGTGGATTAAAAGATCCGTCGGAAAATCATTCCGAATATAAGGCGAGAGAGTGTGCAAAAGTGAGAGAATTAGACTCATTTTGGAACGAAAGAAACTGATGGATCGGTTTATTCCACTATATGAGCAGAAAGATCCTACGTTCTCCTTGTGCCCTTTACTTGCCTTCCCACTATTGTTATTCTTCCCATCTCACATAATTTTTCCTCTTCCTTTCAGAACACCGAAACGTGTGCCGGGCATGTCGACTCAAGCAATGCTTTCTCACGGGAATGAATCCACGAGGTACGGTAATGCTAGATGATATAGTGGAATAAACCGATCCGCCAGTTTCTTTCGTTCCAAAATGAGTCTCTCACGTTATATTCGGAATGATTTTCCGACGGATCTTTTTAAT
Organism: Micoletzkya japonica; assembly: GCA_900490955.1. Lineage (NCBI taxonomy): Eukaryota > Metazoa > Nematoda > Chromadorea > Rhabditida > Diplogasteridae > Micoletzkya > Micoletzkya japonica. Next base: position 318,642 of record LS874745.1, on the reverse strand, counting down.
CCACTCTATTATGTTAGATATATCAACAAGTTGTGTAAAATTTATCATAAATGAAACAAACCTCACATTATGAAGGCAGCACGAAACACATCTCGACGCACAACTCTAATATAATAAGTGAACGAACCGTGATCAGGAAACACAGTACAAGTAAAAGTTCCGTTAGTAAAAATGCCACAAGTGATTGTCACTGTTCCCTGCCTTTATCTTTATCTTCATCTTGAATCCTGCAACGTGCAGACCGGATTTGGTGGATATTATTAACGAAAAAGTTCCGTTAGTAAACTGATTCTTACTTCGTCTTCACTCTCCTCATACAGTTTGACTTACTCGTGGGAAATAGGAATGAGAGAACTAACAGAACTTTTTCGCCAATAACAGATATCGTGCTGCAGATATCAAAATGCTGAACGATCGAAATGCAATCGAGATATTTCCTTTCAGCTGTACAATCGGAACGAGAGCGAGTCGAGGGTGCGGGCGAAACACCAAACGACGACGAACCGATTGGTGGGTATTTTTGAAACTATATTATGTAGTAATTTAGGAAATATTTCATACATTACCTATTCATTCCCTCATTCATTTATCGTTTCGTCAGCAAGACGGTATGGGAAGAACTACCCTATTGCGAACTACTCTTATGCTTTTTCGTAATCATTAAATAATCCGGAGCAATTTGCAGAGATTCGGGACAGCGAGTCTCCCGAGATGTGCTCGATAGAGACGCAGACCGATGCGATAGTCAAGCGCGAGTGCCTATCTCCGTCTGAACTGGCAGAGGCAGAGCATCTACTGGGGTAAGTCCAACTGTAGACCAAGCGAATCTGAATAGCTGGCTCGAACTAACTTACCTCTCTCGCTTATGTTTTACGCCATATATAAAGCGAGATACATTTGAAACTCAGCACTTTATTGAAGTTGTGTTATAGTAGAGAAAAAGGGAAGATATAATCGTTCCGGTCGTATCTCAGATTCCGGTCTCTCTAGCATCATCATACCAGCTCCAAATATATCTCATGTCAAAGTCTTGGTTATGGTGATCTCGAAAAGTGTTCACTCTCTGATATACCTAGCTGTTTCTGGGTTGGCGTGGTATTGCTTCAAAGTGCTAAAAAATCTGCTAAACAGCGCAACTCGTAAAATCTAATTATACGTTCCGATTTTCGCCACTATATAAAAGCATTTTATCAAAACAATCATTTCATCAATCTCGCCCGGTATTAAGTTAGAGCTAATGAAACGAGATATTGATGATTCTGTTAGAGTTAGTGAATAGGCACATCATCTCTATTAACAGAAGTGTACGATAAGCTCATAAGCGCGAGTAGACACGAGATCTTCAAAAGTCGCTGTAATCCCATGCGCTCTACTATCAAAGTCGGCCCCCGTGCTATAATACTCCCGATTAGTTCCGCTGCCTGCCACACGCAATGAATCAGCCCGAAAGGCTTCCACCGCTGGATAATATTATTATTCAGTCGGCTATCAACTAGAGATTATCCTAATCTAGATAACTGTACGCGCATAACACATAACAGGGGCTTGCTGCTAGGCAACTGTGACAGATCCTACGAGTGTGTGTTTTGCTTTCAGCGTCGCGGAGCGAATACGACAGATGAATGTACGGGTTATGGGACTGGCTGAAGCGACGCTCGAAGAGGCATTGTCGGGTGAGGGGGGGGGGAGACATAAGGTACAGGAAATAAAAAAAATACTTGGAGGGAAAGTTAAATAGTAGGGCTAAACAACTTGGCTAAAGTGCAACATTTACATATCATATGTAGAGGGAATAAGTTTGTAAATGATGCCTGTCATAAATCAGTTGGTCAACCCTGCTGAATAGACAAGAATTTGCAGGATCCCGAGGCAAATTCGGTGGTGGCGGGACGCCCCTGCAAGTCTCGTTCTCCGAGGCCTTCTTCAATCCCACCTCCATCTCTGTCCGAACACCGGTAAGGCGTAAAAGACGATACCAAAAATCATGACTGGAAGATTATAGAACGACCAGTTCGTTTTTTTTCACGTTCCGAACGCATTTCATTCTCTCACTTATGTGCACGCTATCGTCTGAGATGATTTTCACACTCCACTAAATGTTGCAGATAACGCCAACGGGCAGACGGGTGGCACTCCTCCCCGACGTCCTACAAGACTGGCGACGGTGCTTCGTACTCTTCTGCGATTGGCTCCATGCTCTGCCCGAGTTTGCCGTTCTCTCCCGGGAAGATAAGGTAATTTATCAGTGTTGATTTATTCGGCTAGCTTACTCTCTCTCTCTCTTATTTCCCACCCAAAATAGTCTCACCATGCGTGCACCACTCCGTGACGGTCTATCTCGCTTTTTCATCTTGATATCCGCTATCTTATCTTTATCTATCGCACACCGAAGCGTACTCTGAGAGCCTATCTTTATCACTTCGTGGCGCGACCAACCCACGCTAACCAGTATCACATGAACGGCAGTTGTACTTTGATCTTTGTGTTGGTGACAGGGAACGTGATGGTGATAAGCGAGAGAGAAAAGGGGTTCTCCTGTCGTTGAGCGATAAGCCGATTTACGAGGGTAGACAACGGTGCGCACTGAACCAGATGAAAATCAAGACATTTCACTACTCCAATCGTAGCATACATTCTCGACTACATTTCAATATATTCTGTATGCTCCATGGAGTACATACAGAAGAATTCCTTTCATAGTTATGCATTAGGGTGATCGTAAGCTGACCATTATTAGTGACAGAATGACTATAGCACAGGAAGCTCAATAGCAATCGGTAAATGGCAGATCGCGATGGGCAAGAACCGCTTCGGCCCGTTCTACTGGTGGCTGTGCTCCAACTGGAGCAGTCAGTCGGGCTGCAACGGGGTGTGCTACGCTAACGGGACCTACTTCCCGGTCGACCGGTCCGTTCAATGCCTGCCGGATGTGGGCATGACGGCGACGAAGATGATGGAGACTCTGGTCATGCCGTTGAAGGAACTACGACTCGACGAGACCGAGCACGCACTCATGTCGGCTGTCGTCGTCTTCCAGATTGGTACGTGGAGGTCTCCGGACTCGTTTTATGCAAATGAGGTTTCCTCGAGTACTCACACATCGTGCGTAGACTCGTACACTTATGACATATCTCATATGTCTTATTATTGAAGGAAGGCGAACGTTGAGAGAGCTGCGCAGTTCTTTCCGATAACCACCGCAAAACTTCAGCCGGAGCCGGTTTTTAGCCTACGCTGGCATTTTGCAAAGAGAGTTTCACTGTATTTAGCGGAGTGCGCTGCAAAGATTTCTCAAAGTTCCCTTTCCTCCAATAATATGCCATATGTGTCGGACTTGTGACGTGCAAGATCTGATGAATTCAGAACTGCCGACGCTCTCGGAGGCGGGCAAGCTGGTGGTTCGGGAGAGTGCGGCGCTGTTCATCAAGGCCCTCCATCACTACGTGCACTCGCGACTCGGCCACCACGGCCATGCGGCCGTTCGGATCGGACGCATGTCCATCCTCCTTGCCTCGGCTACGGTACGCTCCCGAAAACCAAGCACCGTTTGCCTTGTTTATTGTCTGCTTCTCGTCATTTACGCTTATGCTTTTAATTTTCTAATTAATTAATTTCTCGGGCTCTGAATGCGATTGTATGGCTTTTCCAACCCCTTTGATCTTTCTGTCGTTGCTACGCAAACGAATGCTCCAAGCCGTTTTCCTTAGTATCGAACACGGGAACCACCGGTCCAAAACGCAAATATGAATACACTAATGGATATCATACTTGGAACAGCATACTGAAAACTCGGAATACCCAAAGTTTTGTAGACTTGTACGCTAGACAGAGTGCGTAGAACGTCTAAAAACCTAGTCGCGTGATCAGTGTGGAACAGAGAGGGCATCCTCCGCTCTCAGCTCTTCTCCTTTATTTTTATTCTCTTGGCTTATCGCCTCTCTTCGTCTCACGTGCGAGAGCGTTTGAACTCGCACGCAACTAGAGAATGCAACAGGGGGGCGAGGGACGGGGTTCGAACCCCCGACCATCCGCTTGCAAAGCGAACGCGCTATCCACTACGACACAGCTCCAATTGGTTGCGGGAGTCAAGGCGCGCATGTATTGTTGCTGTATCTCTATTCGGAAAATGGTTTCGGAAGAGCGACGGAGCAACTTTGGCAGGGTATAACAATATTATTCCTGAGAAATTCGAACAAAACTCTCCGTAGCGCTTTAGACGACCAAGCATACTATCCATATCTAGAAGAAGATGATCATGGTGTTTTTCATCTCTGAGA
>LS874745.1:276327-304099 GCA_900490955.1 Micoletzkya japonica | reverse complement strand
AAAAGATTGGCTTTCATATGAAAGTTTATTGCCTAAATAATATAAAAACCAAAATCAGAGTGCACAAAAATGTCTACTTCGCGAGATATCCTAAAAATCGTTTCCCAGCCAAGGCGCAGTCTTACTGCGTTTAGCGCATAGTAACGAGGCAAATGGCATCGAGCTATTCCCGGAACAAATAAATATTTCTCGCTCCAGATATTTTTTAAAAATATTTTTCAAAGGCTATTATGTTTATTATCGTCTAAGAAACATATTTTATAAGTATAACCATACTAGATTTCAAAAAATTTCTCGCTTCCATGTCCCTTTAAGCTTCTTCTTCTTCTTGTTCCTCTTCTGGGCTCCTGCCTTTTCTCCTTCGGCACGACCAAGGAAGTTGCCGAGAGAGGCACATAGAAAGAGACCGAGGCAGGAACGATAGATAGGAGAAGCTTGGCTCTCTCCTTCTCCTCTTTCTCGTTAGTTAGTATCTATCGTTACCTCGAGGACGACCTCCATCGAAGGTCTCCTTCATTCTTCCCCCACTTCGTTCAACGTTCCACTCTCACAGCTTTGTGTGTGCGTCGTACAGTTCGAGTCTCAGAGAGTGAGGTGAAAGGTCACGAACACAGCTACTGCTCAACCGCCGTACCATAATGTCGTTTACAGTTTTTATTATACATACTGCATATAATCAGGATAATGCTGTTTGATCTACGTTATTTGAAATTGAAATACTGTTTCAGGCTTGTTGCTAGCTTCTTATATCGTGTGTGAAGGTAAGGTTCCACTTTACCGTATTCGCTTCAGTTATATCCGGTTAGTGACCCGTTGTTAAGCTTCTCGTTCCCGTGTGTGTATGTGTGCAGTTCCCGTATTCTTTGTCCACCTCTCCCCTCTCCAAATGAGTAATCAGGGCGCGTGCCATGCAAAAAGAGGGAGAGTCGTCCCTACGCGGAGTCTGCCCGCGAGGCACTCACTCTTCGCAATTAGTCGACGGTCAGTCTGAGAGAAAAGAACAGAGAGGGAGCGACTGTCGCAAAAGCGAAAGCTGAACAGCCTCGATCTTCCCTTTTCCCCGCGCCGTCCGTCCCTCTCTCCAGTCCCTCCTCCCCACTTCCCTTTTCTGTTCCCGGTTAATTATGCAATAACTTTCGCTCTTAATCCCTCCCTCCCCTCGGCCAACCTTAATCGGGGGGCAGTCATTGGGTGAGGGGGGAAGGAGGAAAGAAAGCGAATGGGGGAAGGGAAAAGGTGAGTGAGGTCAGGCAGAGGGGAGGGCTCATTCCCAAATAAACTCGATAACGAATGATCAAAACGGCTCTTTGACCTTGCCCGCCTCGAGGGATTTGATGAGAGTGAAAGGGGAGAAGGGAGAGAAAGTGAGAGAGTGAGAGAATGAGAGGGAGAGTAAGGCAAGATCGCGCGTCTTACTGTAATCATCCCCTCTCTCGTACTGTAACCACTCTGGCGAGGGAGAACAATCCTTTCGTGATTGTGCGTGTTTGTGTACATGCTCTTATGGGAACGGGGCGTACAGGGATCTTACCACACATGACTCTAATACATTGATGCTGTTTCCTTTTTGAGCTTTTCATGACTAGATTTACCAAATCGTCATATGGCTACATAGCGGAGTTGAAGCGTGGTACAATCAGGCAGCATCGGATAGCTTTGGAGGCGAGTTTTCCTCGGATAGTTTTGGAGGTGAGGGAAAGGGGAGGATATTCATCACACCGTCCTACCATTTCGACACCACGTACCGCATACGGCTGTTGTGTCCTTCGCCGTTGCAACTCCCTCCCTTCCCCCTCCTCCTATCATTCATTCCCTTCATGCAACATACACTAGCTAACCATCGTTTGTCCAACGAATCCGGAAATGCCTCTTTCATCGTATTCTCCTCCTCTTCGTTGCCTTTCCTTGACTTGCCTTTCAACATTAAGTTCTCCTCCTCCTCCTGCTCTTCTTATTATGCCAACGATACAACAACCGAGACGAGCCTCTAATGAGGAACACAGTGATTTGGCCTTGGATTATGCTAAGGAACATGACGGTAAGATTGGGGGTAAGCATGGGGGTTGAGATTCACAATCTTATGAGGGGCGAGGAGAGGGAGGAGGAGTGTAATATGCCAATGAACGAACGAACATCATGCCAGGACGAATACCGATTAAGCGAGGGGACCAAGCGGGTGGGGGGGGATAGATATGAGTCTCTATGAGTGCCGGCGAATCGGAGCCTTCTTGGATTATGAAAAACGGTAAAGTTCCGTATCGACGACACCACTTTCTCTGTATAAATAGCACGTAGTATAGCATCATCACAAAAGAAGGCATTACAACAAGGCGGGGTAAAAATGGAGGAAACGCATTTCACAAGCGAGTGGCGGCTACCCATTGAACAAGCGATCGAGAAACGATCGAAAAGCAAGGCAATGTAATGTAACATCCTATTACACGATCGTGGCCCTAACAACGCAAAAAAAGAAGGAGGAAACTGCACAACAATATAATAGTATCGTATCGAGATTGCACCAATCTAAGTGATTACCGTATCTCCGCAGTTCGCGTGTTTTTGTGTACCATCTGCCGGATTACAGTTCATCTTTCCCAATGGCCGGCCGCTTCATAAGCTCCTGTTCGAGAATTTGGATGATTTGATCCCTGAACGAACTCCCTTGGCAAGCTGTCGACAAAACAATAACACTGTCCTGATTTAGTTGTTTTAATTGGTTTAGCCTCGTTGCATCCATCCTAGTAAAGGTTAGTAAAAAAAAATTCTATGCACCGAGTAATCCCATCGATAGTGCTTTTCACCTCTTCTCCCCTCCACCCCATCAAGATCATCTGCTTTCCCTCCCCCACGTTTCTCCCCTCTACCTGTGATGTGTGTGAATGGGCAATCCCAGATGATCCTGCGGGCCGCTAATAGCGCCGGCGAAGAATCGAATCGTCGGGAAGGCTCGAACCTGCAAAATATAGCGGTATATCGACTGACAATTGGAGGGAACGGAAAACGGTTTCGTGGTTATGTTCTACAACAATGACTGTAAAAGTAATAACCGTTATGAAGACGCTTAAAAAGTAACTGACAATGTCGTTTCCCGTTTCCTAGTGATTCTCCTTCATTTCTAGCTCCTGTTCCCTTGTCATTTCGTTCTACTGCGAGCTTGATAACGTTCACAAAGCACAGTGCACCCCAACGCGGAAGTGAGCACAATGTAGCCGTGTATACATGGTGCAATCCCGCAACATCGCGAAATCGATTATATCATACTACGCACGCCACATTGCAATAACGTCCCAGGTTGCTTGTTACATTTTTCGCTGCATTGAGCCATACGTGGGCAAGGTTTGATTACTACAGTGAACGACCTACATAGAGATCAAGCAATTTAGCCAGGTTATTTAGTTGCAGCAAGCTAGCCAGCGCTTGTCAAACTTGTGTAACAACCTCTTCCATCCTACCCTACCCTTCAGTTCACGATATCACCCCTTCTACCATACTCTTCAGTTACCTAGTTCTCATCCTACCGTACTCTTCAGTTTGCGGTACTTCTCATCCTACCGTACCCTTCAGTTCACCATAGCACCCCTTCTACCATACTTTTCTATTCCCTAGTTCTCATCTTACCGTACTCTTCAGTTTGCGATACTTCTCATCATACATGGGCTAGTGTTGTCCGAACATTTTTACAGGCTAACTTACATAATTATGGAAAACCAAAAGCAGCCATCCTAACAAGTGTCTTACACTGTGATTCTCTACTGCAGGCACCCATCCTAACGTCCGATCGGACAATCACGCCCATCTATGCGAGTTATGCTAAAGGGGTTATGTTTCAAAGTTTTTTTAAAACCCTCTATTACAATGGTTCACCATGGTTATCTTTCACATCCAACGTACCCTTCAGTTCCCCATAGCACCCCTTCTACCATACTCTTCAGTTCCCTAGTTCTCATCCTACCTACTCTTCAGTTCGCGATAGCTCCCCTCCTACCGTACCTGTGCCTGTGAGCAGACTTGCGGCCACATGTCGCAGTTGATCTTGGCCAGCCGGACCCGACCCTCCATGATCTGTAAGATCACGCTGAGCCAACACGAATATGACCCGTATCTTACAATACAAAAAAATGTAGCATGGTAGTTCCTTCTAAAAAACGTATAATATTGGTACCCTATTGTATACCTTGGCAATCTGCTCAAAGTACGGGGCAAATTGCACGCAATGCCCACACCAGGGAGCGTAGAAGTCGACTAGCCACGGCTCAGGGGAGGGAAGCACCTGATAACATTTCAGCATGATAGACTCAAGCCTTCGGTAATAAGTTATCATACGTGGGCAGGGCTACCGCCAACTATTTCGGTTTGGGGCCCACCATAATATAAATTAAATATAAATTGTTTTTTTCATAGCCTACCAATAATGTTTCTTGCATAATGTGATGCCTACCACATTAAGTTTGCGAAAAAGAGGGACTACCACCCGACGATAGAGTGCGAGCCTATGCATGGTAAGAAGAAGAATCCGCTTCAGGCAATGCCTCTCTTACATAAATACCTCTTGACATTTCAACAACGACAACAGCTCACATATGCTTCACGCCGCTCCACTAATAATACATCAAGAACGATGATAAGCAATAACCCGGCGAGAAATATTTATTTCTTCAACAAAGCTAAAAATCGCAAACCTCCGTGAAGAACTCGTTACCGTAGTCGGCAACCAGCGAGGGCAGGATACCGTAGATCCATCGGGAGATGGAATCCGCGTTGCGCCACATGTTAGCCGGGTAGTCACTGCAAGCGTATTCAATATATCTGTCCATCTGTCTACATCCACACCATTCCCCGACCCCGTGATTTACCGCTTCACACCTTGAATATTACTAGATGTAATAATTCCATGTCAATTCTTGCGTGCATCTCCTTGTGAGAACCATTAGCTACCGTAACCCATCTTGCTCGCCCCACTCACACGCTCCTTCCATGGGCATGCGGGTAGGCACGAATGGTGGGGTAGGCCCGGACGCCCTGTTGAGTGCAGAAGGATTGGTGGGCCTGGCAGTCGATCGAGCCGAGGTGAAGCGACATCTCCTCTTCGTCCGCAAATCCCCGCGCCACCTTCTGGTACTCGGGCGCAAGCTGCAGCGGAATAGCTCTCACTTTACAGCATACGTGGGCCCGAAGTATGGGTGGTAGGCCCAAATTTTTTCGGAATTTTACTTTGGTACGCCTATATTTTCTATAAAATTTCAGTTGGTAGGCCTGATTTCGTACACTGGTAGGCCCGTTTCTCAAGATATTGCGGGGAAGGTTGCCCACGTATGCTTTACAGTAAGCCAAGCCAGTCGGTATATACGGCAGATCACTTATATCACTTCCAAACGTCGGGAAAGGAGTACTCAATACACGTGGAAAAAATATGTTTCAACATTCAATTAAGAACACAGTTCGAGCTCATTCTATACTAGTCACATCGGGCATAATAGAACTACATATGTTGTAGCGAAAATAGCCAATTTTTTATCTAGCATGCACATCAAGAGGGGGTTTCTACGTTGTCAAGCTCACGGGAAGGCGCAAAATATTTACCAAATGCGGACGTTTTAAGCAATTTTCTATTTTTTGCTTTTACAAGCTTATAATATTCTTCGCTATCGACTAACCACCTTGTAGAATTTATTAGAGTCGCGTTTAAGCGTTTTTGACTGTCATTAAAATTAGTTTCGCTTTTACTACAGATGTGCACGCTGTGCTAGTAGATGCATTGCAGGCATACAAGTACTTTACAACAAAGATCGCCAGCAAATCTCTACTGATCACATTACAGGATCCAATATCAATCAACAGTACCTGCATGCAGGGTCCACACCAGGGCGCGAAGAAGTCCACAATCCACGTCTCGTCCTCAGTCCTTCCTTCGACCAACTCCGCGAACGATTCCGGAGTCAACTCTACCACCGACGGATGGAGGGCATTCTGAATAGTTGAGAAGAACTTTGATCTTGCACAAGGTTGATCTTTTAGCTCTCAGGAAAATTGATCTTTGATCTCACATCGATAAAGTCGACCAGCTGTTCGGCGGTGTGCGAGCCCACGCTGCGGTACTGCTTGCCGTCGTGATGAACGAAGGATGACGGATAGCTGCAAGTATATATGCTCTTGCAATGTGTTAGAAGAATAGGTAATACCGTCTGTTTACCACAATTCATTCCTTTTATAACAGTGGTGAAACATAACTGTACAGAGTACTAAAACGCATCGGACATTAGGATGGGTGCCTGACAATGACCAGTGGATCATAATGTAAACCGTTGGCGATGTTGGTTTTCGACTCAATATGAAAGGCAGCCCGACCCATCCTACCGAAGCTCCACCTTTACCCTTTCCGTACTGCCCTCGCTACCGTACCCCTACCGTACTCCCTTCCCCCTCACCTCTGTACTCCAGCCGCGACGCACAGCTCGTTGTACCGGGTGCAGTCGACCGTGCCTATCTTGAGTCCGATCAACTCGGAGCCCTCCTCGAGAGTCGAATGCAGACGACGCAATTCGGCCATTAGACGCATGCACGGAGGACACCACTGCAAGGCAGACATTAGAAATCAATTATTGAGCCCCTTCCTCAAATAGGCTTCAGCTTTCATGCTAAAAAGACTACGTCATTGTGCTACCGAGCGACTTAACAGTAGTTATTGCCAAACGACTTGAGCCAACTTTTATTAGAATTAAAGGCTTTTTCCAGTTTCACGCGTGCAACATATGCATAGCATTCTAGACAAGTCCGCTAATTGAATGCATCCTCCAATCAACTACTCGACTCACGGGTGCGAAGTAGTCCAGCAGCCAGAGTTCCCCACTGTCCTGGGCCTTCTTCGCCTGTTCCGCGGTCAGGACGATAATGGGAGAGACGGACGACTCGCGAATGAACGAAGCTACGTCGCGGGAGGAAGACGACTTGCCTGGAAAACGGGATTGGACCGCGACTAGCGAACTGGAAACGGACCTAGTTTTCGGTTACGTTTTATACCCCCTTATAAAAATAATAACTGTTACCTATACAGGCTAACGAAAGACAACCATGGAAATGGCTCGTTTCCTGCTTCCTAACCACGATCACAGATGGGCATGGGCGCACGGTCACCAACTACCGTATTAAAGCAGTTAACTCGGGCCTTTTGATGGTTATGCTTCGCAGTCAATCGATAATCAACCTATGGCTTGCTATCGTGTGAACAACCTATGGCTTGTTATCGTGTGGTGGATGGAGCATAACCGAAGAGACCCGAATGGGATGCTTCAAAGTCTTACCGTAGTTGATGTCGTATCCAAGATTGGGCTTGAACAGAACGGCGGTAGGCAGTTTCTTCACGTCGAGATGCTCCTCGCACAGTCCCTCCAGCTTGGCACACTCCGCGTACACAACCTGCACATCAATACAGTATTAATAATAATAAGTGGTGACATTTAAAATGCACCTTTTCATGATATAGCTTTTTCTCGCATTATGCATTTATAGCTCGTTTATTGAATACCTCACAGATCTTTCTAGTTAGATGCTTGCACATCTCCTCTTTCGTATTATGATGGGCCACAGAGTTAATCAAGCTTGCGTACATAGATCTTCAATAGGGGACTACCGTAACCTGGAAAACTCCATAAATGGGAGATCTAGCGTACCCTGACAGTATCGATCAGCACTGCAACCTTCTTCATCTCGTCGGGCAGATCGTCTACCGTACTCACAAAGATGACCGCGGTACCGTGTCTGCAATCGCGAACTGAACTCTCGTCGCCCCGTCGGATTATTTAATAGGGTTCTCGTCCCGGGTCCTTTTCACAGATACGTTTCTGTGTTCATACTCTTTACGCATGCCTCCCCCAGAGAACCCCTTTAGAAAAAAGAGTAATCTCTCTGCTCAATAGCGTTGGTGCACGCTTCACACACACTTTAAATAGACATCAAAAATTAAAAGGACAATATATTCCGAGCTTATTCTTCTATTATCTTTTTTGATTGCAAATTTATATAATTATATCAAATTCGCGTTTCCTCGTGAACTGCATAAACTCCGCATATCAATCTATTAATCGTAAATCTACCGTAACTCACTTGGCACTGCCCTCCTCACTGAACAGATCCTCCACTTCGTGCTTCTGCAGTTTCTCCAGCTTGGGCATGTATTTGAGGGCCTCGGTCACGAGCTCTTTCGGGTCGAAGGAAGAGAGTTCCTCAAAGGAATTACGTAGAGCTAAGCACTTTTGCATGGCAGAGTCCTCATTCAACGTCAACGTCGGATTCGCGTAAGGATCGGAACTAAATAGACGATCAACCCGGCAGAGGACCGTTTCACAACACATTTAAAGCGCACAGTAGGACCCTTTATCGCTACTTTATCTTTAAATATGCTTAAAATGCTTAAAAGAATGCTTAAAAGCATTCTGAAATTGAAGATGCAATATAGATCTTATACATCTCGATATCCCCTGATACTTCGCAGTCCCCCCTCACCTTCTCACTGTGCTTGTCCACATTGCCAGCCGGATAGTAGACAACCCCCTCGGTCCGGTCCAGTTCCTCGCACAGTTCGTCCCTCTGTCCATGAATGCAGTTGACCGTTCCGACATTCGCCAGTCCCGCCAGCATTGCCGAGAGCTTGCGACTGCAAAGAAGAGGGTACTGTAGCTACCGTAACCATAGAATGCTTGGCTGATCAATCCCTGAGAGTAACACAAAGCTCTGGCAGTTTGGCTAGTTCAAAAAAACAATGAAGGGTTACTGTACTCTAGCCACGGCGTACAAAGAGTAATTTACTCGCTACCCGGTCGATTGCCGTATCTCGGATAATATCCCGGATAATATGTATATGGCCAAAGGAACCCATATACATATTATCCGGGACCCTATCCGTTCGGCCTTCCATTACGCGGCGAATAATTTTAAAATAATACCGATTGAGCTGATCGAGACAGCGGTCGGTGTCATCGCAGAAGTCGACAATCCACGGCTTGGCCGCGTACTGTTTCCACTCCTCGGTCAGGGGCTGCAAGGTACAGTTCTAGCTGGGAGCATACGTGGACATCGACTCCCAGAACTACGGGTGGCACGTCCACATCTTTCGGTTTTTAGTCGCACTTTGGTAGGCTCATATATCCTAGAAAAGTTCGCCTAGTGAAAATGAACCTGGTAATTCTCCTTGGTCAGATGGAGAATCTCCGCCTTGACATGCTTCATCGCAAACTCGACCAGAACCTCGACGTCGCGCGCCCCGTTGAAGAAGATGCCCTGAATCCGGAATAGGGCTAGCTCGTTCGCCCAGATGGATTATCCATCTGGATGGACGGAATCCATCTAGATGCATTCTGACCTGAGGATACATGACAAGCGAGGGGTATCCCATGACCCGCTGACTCTGGCACAGCATTGGGTCCTCCGCGCAATTCACGGCTCCGATCCGAATGACCCCCTCCATCTCCTGGGCGAACTTGCGCCACTGAAATAGGCATGATAATTCAGGTGGAGAATCCATCTGGATGGATAGAATCTGTCTGGCTGATATAATACATCTGGATTGATAGAATTCGTCTGGATGGATGCCCAGATGCTAACCGTTGGTGCGAGTTGGTGGCAGTGTGAGCAGAAGGTGGAGTAGAAGTTGACAAACCACACCTGCAATACCGTTCAGTTCGCAGTTCGATCAAATAATATGTTTTTTCTCATTCCTTATATATCATGCCTTCTGACTTCAAAATAATGAGTGCGATTTTTGGTTCCTTAAAAAAACGAAATGAAAAATATAACCAAACTAATAACGCCCCAAGTCAAACGCATCGCTACAGTGTCCATCCCGCCTTACATCAACAGTCATCATGGCTATAGGGTGCATGACTTGGCTTTAGTCATCTGCAGCCATCTACATTCTATCGTAGCCTTGGTTCCCTAGTAGAGTTGTGCATGAGAGTTCTTTTAATGCCTATTTTTCATGCACCATTCATAACCACGACGCGTTTCGTCACCAAAAGCAAGGTTACATTTCGACGATATGTTTCGTTGTTTTTCGTGGTCAGACGCATCGCGGTTATGAATGGTGTGTGAAACATAAGCATCAAAAGTAACCGATTTTAAACCTCTAATGCACATCTCTATTCCCTACTCTTCCCCTTACCGCATCGTAGCCTTGGTCCCCTACCCTTCCCCATCTACCGTACCTCTCCCGACTGCATCACAGTCTTCTCGAAATCCGCTCGAGACAGCGTCGATATCTCCTGGTCTTCGTCGTAGATTCCTTGAACATGGTCGCCAACTTTCCGAATATATTTCATTTTCATTCAAAAATCGATCTATTTTCTGTAGCTATTTTTTGTGATTAAGTTCATTTAGTGATTATGCTTCACTTTGACGTAACAGTGCCGTTTTATGTTTATCCCGAAACTAATAATAAACATGCATAACTGTACTAACTATACTATACCATACCATAACCAGCCAGCCAATTTCCGCTTAACCCACCAAAGTTGTCGTTGTAGAACTGCCAACTCTGATACTGTTGCCCCCCGTGGAAGTCGTCCTTGAGTCCCTCCTCTCCGTACTGGTCGTACCTTCAACTATCGTATGCCCCAACTTCAACTACCGCATACCTAAGTTTCAACTATGGCATACCCCGGAGAGTACTGTAACTTGGTGAGGATAACAACTAGAAACAACAAATTCCCAACGTTCCGCAAGTCCGAACTTATCTTCATTCGCTATTGAGTCCATGTATCTAGGCAAACCACCCAAATTTTTTTGGAACGATGTGTAATCTACGACAGTCTTCCGATGGCAAACTCACTTCTTCCTCAGTTCCTCATCCTTAAGCACCTCGTAGGCTTTGTTGATCTTCACAAACTCGGCGTGCGCATTCTTGTCGTGCTACAAACGATGTCCTCTTTGAACTACCGTAATCCCCCAAAGCTATAAAGCCTACCCAATAATTACACCACCTCTAGAACCTGCACAACTTCGCAATAATGTTATCTACATCCGCTTTCCCCGCCTTTGGACACAAAACCAAGTCCGATAAAGGTTATAAACATTAAACTTTCAACCAACCGGATTCTTATCGGGATGCTTCGATACTGCCAACTTCTTGAATGCCCTTCGTATCGTTCGGTCATCCGCTCCCTTGTCCACACCGAGAATCGCATAGTAATCCTCTCCCGAGAGTACGGTAACGATTACGGTAGACAGGCAGAAGAGGACGGGACCCAGGAGATGCGGTCGCATACCTGTGAAGAGTCACGCATTCATACGTGGGCGCCGACCCGAATTATCGGTGGTAGGCCCAAATTTCTTCGGAATTTTACTTTGGTAGGCCTATATTTCCTACAAAATTTCACTTGGTAGGCCCTTGATTTCGTACACTGGTAGGGCCGTTTCTCAAAATATTGCGGGGAAGGTTGCCCATGTATGGACGCATTGCGGATGGGACAGAGAACGGGTAGAGAGCACGGAAAAGTGAGAGGAGCAGAGGGATCAGTCCGCTCTGGGGTAATGAAGTGTTGACTGGGGTAGGAAATGAGTGAAATGACGATAGGGCAATAAGCGCTAGACATGCATACGCTATGAAGGGTTCGAAAGAGTCCCTAGAGCAGGCGAGTAGTTGTGCGATGAATGCAACAGTGATTGCATGAATAGATTGAATAGATCTCGCGGCTCAATATATCGGGGGAACGAGGGAAGCTGCGTCAGCATAGGAAAAGAAGAGAAGAAGGAGGGGGACGAGGGGAGGGGGAGAGGGTAAGGGAAGGGTCGTAGTATGGATGGACACAGAGAGATGAGGGAAGTGCGCGAGTGAGAGACGACGAGAGTGCACGGGATCACGAGAGGGCGCAGAGTCGCAGACAGCCGACTTTATTTGAACAGTACCGGGCCACCTAAGGGCACTGCGCACGCTCCGCCCGACTATTGTCCTAAGGTTGCCTTATGTTTAACGCTAAGGTCTTACCTTATCCTTAGACCTTAAGCTTAACACCGGCGAGTTCGCACACAGACAGACAGAGACTACTTTCACTCCGTGGGCCAATTATGCTCTGCTTCGGCCCACTCTCTACAGGGTGTTAGTTGTTATAATAGTAGACCCCTCCACCTGAACCCTACAAGTACTCGTCTAGCTCCATAGACTAATGTCATAGCCTCAATCAGTCAGACGGTAGGCAACAATAACTTTATCGATAGATCCTATGTATTCTTAGCCAATGAAATTCAATAGGGTCACAGCAGTAACAAGTGTAATGCACTCCATCAAAACAACGAGAGACTCGAGAACGGTGAATAAATCCGAAACCGGAATGAGCGATAAGGCTTGGAGGTGCCGTCGTGACTCTTTCATTAATCAGTCTACTTTTCACATTCTTTTAAATAGAACTTGCCTCGACGGCACTGTGATAACATTTTAAAAGAAAGCAAATATATTATCCTAATGGCTGCATGCGTATAAAGCATTACCTAGCTCCCCCTCCCTCACATCCCCTCCCCCTCCTCGATCACTTCTTTTTCCCTCCTGTAACCTTCGGAAAGGCCGCTGCCAGTAGCTTCGTCTGGCTCTCTGCCAACTTTTGCCTTACGGGATCGAAGAGGCCGTTGATCTGCAAGCATTACATTAAAGATCAAAGATCGCAGACTAAAGATCAAAGATCAACCCACATGAGCGGTTACGGTATTCTTGAGGTCGGCTGGGTGGATGGGCGTGCCCGATTGGGTTCCGTCGGCGAATTCGCGTTCGAGTGAACCAATATCCGGACACGATACATTGCCTCCATTATCGGCAGCTCGCGCTATCTCCAGGGCTGAAAGTCAATCATCATTAGGTCGAGAGGAATTATTAAGTTTCCCAAGAAAACCTTACTGTACAATTCAGCCATTCACAGTTTGCTGTGAAACACAATTCACGTAGTATCAGCATTACTCGCTGCGGAATAACGAGAACAAGGGGCTTGATTACAAATGCACGGAGAGGTGCATCCTCTATTAACGCTGGCCATTCCCTTCCTCCTCCCCCACTCTAACCCCCCCCCCCCATTTTCCTCTTCTCACAATGAGCCATGCCAACGAACGTACTAGACAATCAGAGCAAATCCGGCAAGCTTGTTACAGGGAGCATTTTGTGATATAGCAGACCCATGACTATTTCCCGGTCTACCCATAAATACTCACGTTTCGCATCGAGAAGCGGGAAGATGACGGATCTGGCCAGAGACAGGGCGATGTTCTTGTCGATGTTCAGAGGCTCGCAGAACGAACGGGCGATCTGCATAAATAAAGGATCAAAGATCAACAATGGCTAACATTTTCACAGACTGCCTTACATAATCAGAGGAAATCCCCAGCAAATTCATAATGATCAATACCTTCGTCTTCGTCTGCTTCGGAGTATCCAGCGGATCCAACAGGAAGTCGACACTCGAGCAGCTCATCTGCAGAGATCAAAGATCAGGATTGGCATAGATCAAAGATTAGTAAGTTAGGTGATCAAAGATCAAAACCTTCTTGTCGTCCATTCCCGGTACGAGGGGCACTGCGAGTTGCGTCGGGGCATGCACACCGAGAGATTGGAGCAGCTGAAGGGGGAGTACGGCAGGGAGTACGGTAACTAACGGTCGGTAAGAAGTACGGTAAGGGGGGGGGGGCAGAGGGAGTGGGGGGAGGAACTACGATACACAGCCGGACAGGACCCCCACTTTGGCACGATGCCAAAACCACGCAATTCATGGGATATCAGTCTTCGTTATGAAACTTTCTACCGGAAACAAAGTGGAATCTATTCTTTGGTCCAACCGCATCTCCTACAACTCATTCATACGCATGATTCCCTAACCATATTTGAAATAAGCGTCCATTTTCATGGTGTGATCGAGTGGGGTCAGTCTATTGTGTCTATCGGGCTGTGCGATAGGTAATACTATTGGCAGAGGGCGGATATAAAATTCAACCTTATTGTTAGCTAAAAAAACTAAATAGATCTTGTTAGAACATGTGTGTTTCTTCCAGTAGTACAAAGACTATGAGGATAGAGTAACCGTCTCCCTGGCATACCGTACCTTGACCACGAGTTGAGTCAACTTCAGCGAATCCTCGCCGACGATAACGACGTCAGCCTGAACATCAGAGGAGTTACGGTAGCCGACCCATTTTACTTGTCAATGACTTACAATGTCAGCATTAGAAGATGAAACTACAGAGTACTAAAAAATAATAATCAGGGAAAAAAGCTCACACTTTTCACTTTTTCATTTGTGTAGGTTTCAGTATTGCATTTTAAGTGAATGAGGCAGTCGTATAGAATTTCTTTGAATGGTGTGAGACCCAATTTGATTTACAAAAAAAAAGGAATATGGTCCAACAAAATGTGATCAAAGTCCTATCTGATTCTAAGCCGGGCCCACGTGATTTCACCACAATTCGTTACCAGATACTCGTTATTTTGAGCCGAAAATGGAAATGATGTGAGTATTATCGAAACATGTTCAGTTCATGATCATGACGCCCGATCGAGTCTCACCTTGGTGTATTTGGCATTGAGCGCGTACACGAGTGGCACCAGGTTACAGGACAGAGCGGGACTGAAAAAGGCTTCCATTAAATATAGTGGAGTAAACCGGTCCTTTGATTCCAAAATAAGTCTAATACTCTCACTGTTGCACACTCTCTCGCCTGATATTCGGAATGATTTACTGACGGATCTTTTTAATCCACTATATTTAAGTTTTTTTCTTCTTTTATCGTCGTTCCTCGCATTCAAATTTGCGTTCCGACGGTAATGATTCCGTCTTCCGCCGGTTATTTGCACTTTTGGCTGCGCACTTGTGCTAAATAATGTAAGTCCAATCAAGAATGCGCGGAACGAAAATTTGAACACGGGGACCGACAATAAAAGTGCATGCAACCTAAAGTGATCGCGGAGTACCTACGCCGCTTCCAATATACACTCTCGCTGAAACACGGATTCACCGGGCTCTTTCGGCCTGTGTGAGAATTCACAAAGATAGTATGCATCAACGTGTTTTCTATATAAATCTTTGCAACCGTTCTTCTAAAGTCATCCTCTCCCCTTCCCAACCTGGTAGTCTCCAACAGCGACGATTCGTCCCTCGTCACAGCCGATGCCAGCTTGTACATGTCGAGCGCGTATTCGCTGCAATTCGTCCACTTTACCAAGATAAAACAGGAAAACACTGGATTCGATAAGGATGAAATGGCAGGGCATAAAACGCGCACCTTCCCAGATACCCTTCCATATCCGTGTCTCTCACGACTTTGGCCGATCCTTCGAGGCCCAGAACAGGCAGAAACGCACTGAGAAGCTGCTCAAAGTAGGCAGATCGACCCTCTCGAACCTTCCACGGGCACTGAATATATGGTTGAGAAAAATGTTCCGTCAGCCGTTATCATTCCGATCTTCAACGAGACAATAATATGAAGATATATAGTTCAGACAAAGCAGTAATGAGATTACTGACGGAGCGTTTTATGCAATAGTATTGTGTTGCCTACTTCATCAGACACAGATTAGCATCTTCAAGGGTATGTCACGAAAGACTTATAAACGGTCTAAAACATAAGCGGGCACCTGGTGAAGGTGTGGAAAATGAGCTAAAGTGAACCGTCCTTACATATTTTCTGAATTAAATTCCCACCTTTTCCGAGTCCAGGAAGGCTTCAAGCGATGACACGAGTACGGTAGCCTGTACCGAAACTCCAGCCTTGACTATCCGCTGCAACAGCAGCTATATTAGCACCACTTCTTGGCATACTTTCGTCCACCAACAAAGCGTTTTCGCAAGAGAACTAAAGGTTTACCCGCAAATGAATGAGTGGTGCGAGGAGACCGAGATGGAATCGGCCCTTGGGCGCGATGGGAATGAGAATGTGCAGGGGACGGGGTTGGGACAGGGCAAGCGACAACGAAGAGACGTCGTCGTTTACTGTCTGCAATGCCTCTATCATCCGTAGCTGCTCCATTCGCGGGCACGGACCCGACCGTCGGGTAGCAGGCCCCTCTTTTTGCTAGAAGCTTAACTTGGTAGGCACCACATTATTCCAGAAAGCTCATTGGTAGGCTAATAAAATTGTAAATGTGTGCACTGGTAGGCTCCAAGCTGAAATAATTGTCGGTATGTCTGCCCATGGACGAGCTGTTCACATCCCATTCGCTTAATAGCAATCCCACTTGCACACCTTGTTAGCGATACCCATAATTAGAATTGCTCCCTTATTTTCTGTCGCTCATTGTCAGTCAAAAAGGTACCCATCACTGACCTTGACCCCACTCGTGCACAGTTCTATCCGTTGCTTCGCTTCATTCGACAGAGAGGCTGTCGGTCGGGACGGCAGTTCTACCTGAGAAAAGCGTACGGTAGGGGATTACGGTAGGATAAACATCTCCAGGTAATAGTACAGGTTTCACCACGTTCCGCTTGATTATTACCGTAGCCCAGCCAATCGATAACGCCCACCTTCCGCTCGGGAACCGGCGCGTAACCCTTCTCCAGGGCCTCGTCCACTTCCTTGGTCCTACAACGTTCTTGCACCTGAAGGTGGGGTAAATAAATTTTCCAAAATAGCACAAACGACAATCGTACTACGACTTCTCTATACCACAAATGAGCAATGCGAAACATATTCAAAACCCTACCTTTCCTAGCAGATCATTGAGGAATCTCGTGAGGGTCTCCTTCAGTTCCTTCTCCCCAATTGTTCCCTGCTCGAATGCCGCTCTAATCGCTTCGATCGTCTTGAACTTCCTGAATTAGGTTCTACCGTACCCCGTGAATCCATCTTTCAAATAATCGCCGACGGCAGAGATATCCGCTTACTACAGTACCCCGACCACCGTAATCCACTCACTTATCTCCGATGACCACTTCGTTCGGGGTGACGATCGGAATGAGCACGTACTGGTAGAATGCCAGTACTCCGTTGTCCTCCGCACCCTTCTCACAGGCAGCGCCTTTAAAATGTTATTTTTCTTTAAATTAATTAATTTGTCAAAAATAGAATGTCATTTGTCATTATTAGAATGCAGTACAACTCCTTATTAATCTAGTCTGTAGCGTAAAAGCACCTAGATTCGCTATAATGATTCATTTTAATGAATACAGAAATGAAGAGAAGGATACCCGCAATCTTCCTCGCCACTCGCTCCTTCTCATCCAGCAAGTCGATCTTCGAATCCTGCTCCGAACTGCAAACCTCTTTTAGTTAGGTTTCAGCATCTCCATCGTCTGACATTAAAGCTCACTATGTACTGTTCACTACTTCCACCAACGGTAACTACCGTATCCACTAAAGCCACAAGTACTCCGAATTACAGTATCCACAGCAACCTGCTCATCTTTCCGCCAGTCAATCCGGGGACCATCGGATTCATCAGATGCCAGCGCTTGCCCAGTTTCAACTTGGGAAGTTGCTCCTCGGCTAGAATGAAGATCTTCCTGTAAGAAATGCAGTTAAAACCATTAAACTATAATTTTAATATTCATTTAGAATATTTCAACGTGGAATGACTGTATCTGACCTCTGATCAACACCTCCAAACTGTCCGTCCACCTTGAGATACTGCTCATCGAGAGCTTGGAGTAGAGGGTAGAGGAGACCCGAGAGGAGGGGCGATTCTACCTGTACAGGACATTTCATCGACCAGCAAAACATAGATCATGAGGGAGTAGGTTTCTACGAGAATCTTCAAACAAGCGGACTAAGTTTTCCATTACCCTTTATGCGCCTTTATAAATTGCTGGAACCTTACTAGACATCTTCATTCGACTCCTCTTCGACAAAATGTTTCGTTGTTTTGGTGGCTAAACGCGCATCGCCGTTATGATGTACGAAACATAAGCGTTAAAGGGAACCGATTGTAGACCCTACAGTACTGACCTGCTTCACAACTTCCGCCCCCGCCTTGAGGGCGTCCCTCTGCGAGACTTGGCCACACAGTTGCAGCACGTCTTCCGTGTACAACCTCAACCATTAGATCATAGAGTATGCGTACCATAGATCAAATAGTAACGTCGTTGAATTCCAAGGTGCCTTGATTATTTAATGGAGAACGGGATTAAAACCATTAAACTATAATTTTAATATTCATTTAGAATATTTCAACGTGGAATGACTGCCTTGGTTCACATTAAAAAGGTCAGAATACAATGTAATTTGGCAAAAAGCGATAAATGTGGATGCTAAAGCGCCTTGATTCAATAAATGTTCTGAGCAAAAAGTGCCTTGGTTAGGTCTGATCCGACGTACTATTTGATCTATGATGCGTGCAGTACGATCGATGACCGTGTCGCCAAAGGGTCTTCATTGCCTGCGTTTCTTCACATCCAAATTGCGTATTTTTCATAATTTGCATAAATCAATAAACTAAATGAAAACCTCGACAACTGGTAGGTGCTTCCGCGGACAAAGTGCAGTTGCTCGATGGGAACATCCAATGATAACAGGAGGGCCTTGATCGAGGCTTCGTAGTACCTTGAGTGCCATAATCAGTAATAAATATTAAAACTTGTAAAACTACGCTAATAGTATTTTGTAGAAGTCAGACGTTGGAAAGGTGGACCATCACTACGAAGAGGTAGCCCGCATGATCGTCTGGCGGTTAGAGTGCGACTATTGAATGAGATAATGCGATCGGGCATGTCGAGAGAGCGGAGTAAAACGAAGAGAATTAGATATGGAGAGAATGTAAATGTATTCGATATTCTACTGGCGGTAGGAGGCGAAAGGGTCAGGCTTTTCCGTAGGTAGATATAGCATAATTTATACCAAAAAAGCTACGTTTCACAGTCAGTCAGTCACAGAAAACACTTATTTACTCTTGAAAAATTGTAAATACCTGACGCGATTCTCCAGCAGCTCCCACGTACTCTTCATGTTGTCGAGGAAAGCATGGAGGTCCGCGAAGAGTACGGTAACCTGAAAGTGCTATTTCTAAGAAAAAAAAGAATTTTAGTTGATCAGCATGACCCCAAGAAATACGATCCCCGACACTACCTAATTCTACTCAGATATCTTCTAAAAGCTCATAATGATGAAATCAATGAAATGTTTCGAAAACCTTGATTCCAGCCTGCAGAAAGTCGGCGATCTTGCGCATCGGAACGAGGTACCCAACATGGGGTCGTCCAGTAGTTGCCGTTCCCCAGTACAGATGAATGTTCTTGCCCGCTTCCAGTTGCTGGGTAAGCTTGTCCTGCCCGAGAACTTCCTGAAAGCACGTCTGTATGCCATACGGTAAGTTGTATGAAGAATAGCACTAAACCTAGTCCACCATAGGCATTTTTTTCATTGTTTTCCGCTCAGGAATTTAAGACCGTAACGCTCGGCGTCCATGCATAGACGAAGTGCGTACCTGTAGATTGCGAGTGATGAGATCACGTCGCTTGATCACTGCTTCAGAAGGCCCTGCGGCAGGCGTCGTCCCATTTGCGGCCATAGTAGGACTACTGGAAAACAGGAAATGAGAGAAAATGGGGAGAGAACCGGGAAGATAAGGACCACCCCCGTCAGAATTGTGCAAGCATGAGTCACTCAGCCGATTCGCGGTGATTAAAGCTTTACGGTAGATTCTCGGCTAAAATACGGAGTGACGCGTATTTGGACACACGACAAAAAAGGCTATTGCGGAAGCTGATTCGAACAAGCAGAAGCTGTGAAAGCGTGAAAAAATACATACATGTTGTTCTTCTGATTGCTCGCCAGTTGTTCCTCCAGACTCCTCTCCAGAGTCTTCTTGCGGTACTTGAGCCGAGCATTGCCCTTGGCGGCCTCGTTCAGTTCCGGACAGGCCTCCAGAACCTCCTCGTCCACGATCTGCTTCTCGAACTTGTCGAGAAGTCTCTCCAAAGCGGCCGCATCCGTCGTATAGTTACTCGTAGCCTCGGAGAACCCTTGCAGTTCTTCGCGAGCACTCATGCGCCCTGCAGTGCACCAGGTTAGAGCATTAAAGCCGGGGAATTAGGTGGGAAAAGTTAAATTTAAGGTAAAGCCGAACTGCATTCTACGGTAGAGTCTGAAAGCCGGCTAGCGGATGCGTGCGACCAAGTCTGTTTGTTCACAAAAGTCAGAAACGCAAGATTCATAATGTGCGCAAACTAATATCATAATGTTTATGTGTTATTTTCATGCCAATCAATTTCCCAGCGACAGATTTAGTGAATAAACAACATAAACCAATTGCTTCCTCGAAAAAAGGTGAACAAAGAAGTTGTGATTTAGGGCTACAGTAACCATTATAAAAACTGGTTTTAAGTCCGGCTTTCAGACGAAAATTTCGTTTCGTTTCCCGCGCTTTGTAGATTCGACTTTATTTTCTTCAGTAGTTGTACGTTTTCATTTGAGACAGTCATTTATGCGATTTCTTTGAGATGTCAGACGAGGAGTATGATGGCGAGGACCTCGACGACTCGCAGATGGACGCAGAGCTGAACAATGAACAGGTTATTTATCTCAGCTTTGTTACAAAGCTCTGTCCCTCCGATTCGCATGCTCTCTCGACTCCAGTTATTCCATACGAATCTATCTTACGGAGCAGAAAGTTGTGCGAAAAAATTTTTCCTGTTCAGGAAGTTCACCAAATTTACGGTTAGTCTAACAGAGAGTGTTTTGATACGAACAGTAGAATTTTCGCTATCATACGATTTCATTGAATTTGCTCTAATCAACCTAGTAATTTTGAGTTGCGTGAGGCGAGACGACTGACCCAAATGGCGGACGACGTCGATCCGGCTGTCGCGTTCAAGGAACGAGCCGAACTGCGGGAGCGCTACCACGAGATAAACAGCAAACTCTCCGGTTAGTTCCGCCAAATGATCTGTCCCGTACTCTATAAGCTCCGAAAAAATATTGAAATCATGTTATATCACACCACGAGTTGAACGTCTGGCCAGTGCGTAATAAAATTATAATAGTTCATAGACTACTCCTTAGCTGTCTTCATTGTCTGGTTCAACTTCTTAGCTGTCTGCATTCAGGTGCCCAGAAGGAACTCGACGAAAATGGGGTTGACGTGTTCGACGAGAAGGGATGCGAGGAGCTGGAACTGGCCATCAAGCAAGCCGATGCCGACTACAATAAGGTCACCGGTTCATCGGCTTTTCCTAGATTACTTTAAACATGGCGAAATATCGTTACTCATGTGACAGTATGCTAATACTAATGCAAAACGGAGCTTACTTTGTGCAACTCATAGATATAGCTAGTTTGCAGATGGGCGCGAATGGCAAGGAACTGGCCTGCGACTCGGACTTTCTCCTGACCATGTCCAATCTACTACTGAGCAAAATGCAGAAGCTCAATACGAAGAGGGGCGTTCGCATTCTGAAGGGACGGGAGTTTGCGCGCAAGATTGTCAGTCCAACTTCATTTTTTTTGCTGTAAAATTACTTTATTATTTATAATTAAAAAAGTAATTAACTAAATAAGATGGTATTGCAGTTGGATGTCTCGGAAGAGCTGGTCAGCAGGGGTCCGCTCAAGCTAGCCTCGATCGATGCTGATACGTCGTATGTACTGGAGGACAGCGATGACGAGTACTTCCTGCCGGAGAGCGTCAAGGCCAAGAGTTGGTGTCTTTCTTGCTGGATACTGTAGTCGATCCATTCATGATAATTGAGTTTAACGGCTAGAGAAGGATTGGATTTATCATTACTATCACGGGTCATGTCGCTAATGATGTGCATGGGGTGGAATATTCCTTAGC
The DNA here is from genome assembly GCA_900490955.1 of Micoletzkya japonica. NCBI lineage: Eukaryota > Metazoa > Nematoda > Chromadorea > Rhabditida > Diplogasteridae > Micoletzkya > Micoletzkya japonica. The sequence continues at coordinate 282,375 of LS874745.1, read as the reverse complement.
CACCCGCAATTTTGAGAACAAAATGCAAAGTTCTACCCGCAAAATGAACACTGTAATTGAGGATACTGTAATTGAGGTCACGGAGCTATCGTCAACTGAATAATGGCTCGTTGAAATGCGCGTTAAATTTGGTTTATAAACAAACCGCCCGTTGAGATTGCACCGGATAAAAACGGGTATTCAAATATTTTGTGAAGGCTCCCACCACGAAAACCCCGAATAATTCGGTAAGATTACGGTAGGTGAATGGATTTTCGGGCGCTCGAACACTGTAGCTCACTCCTACCGTAATCTATTTAACGCGAATTTCAGCGAGCCATAAGATGCAGCATAGTGAAAACATCTGTTATTCGAACGATTCGATACACGCTTTTCAGTTTTTTGAAATCTCCAAAAATTCTGGCACAGAAAAGTTGAAAAGCGGGTGCGAAAACTTGCTAAATAGAGAAAACGGTTTTAGGGTGGAATATACCAGTAATATTCCAGTGCCGTTCCAGTCGGAAGATTTTGGCCAATTCTTACCCGATTTTCACAAACGTTTTTTTTTTGTTTGAAAGCTCTCTACTAGCTGTGCAAGAATATCCACCCGCCCGGCGCTAAAAATCAAAAACCGCCTTTATAGATGGCACCCGAAAATTTTTAGTTTGCGGCACCCGCACTTTCACCGATTCCCGAAAATATGCCAGTTTGGTGCACATCACTGCATGCCGGGGGTGGTATGGTTAGGTCGTGCCGCTTGCTGATTATGGCTAATCTTTCTTATTCTTTATCCACACTAGTCGTTAATAATGCATTAAGTGGAGTAATATAACTAGTAGGTGAAGAGAGTCTAACAAGTGCTCAAAACAAAAAAAATCTCTCTGTAATGAACCAACCACGGCATTATCATTAGTGCTCTGATAGTTCTGAAGAACGGTAAGACTCTTGAAGAACGTCGTTTCAACGATGAGGGTGACCAATCGAGTGGCATGAACGACTACAAATGGGCAGCGCTCGGACGGAAGTTTGGACGGCTTCTCAAGCTGCCCGGCACTCTCACCTTCATGTGCGTTTTCGTTTTTGATTTTTTTAGTATTATTTTATACAATGTGTTGTTAAATGTTTATTGTTTGTTTTTTATTATTTTTAATCATAAAAATTCTTTGTTTGTTCAACGAAATGCGTTTTTCAGCCGTCCCCTGCTCTCGGAGCAGCCACCGGTGGCCATTGCACCGAAGGCGAAGAAAGAACGGAGACCCAAGGTTCGGTCTGAATATGTTTCACATTGTACGTAAATAGCGCCTCAATTTTTGCTACCCTTTCAATTAATATTGATATACTTTCTGATATGATTTACTCGCATCCATTTGAGGAGGACCGTACCAAGGCGAAGTTGACGAAGCTGGAGGAGAAGGACAAGAACCACGACAATCCGGAACAGTCCGTTACCAGAGAGGTTCGTGGGCTCATTGACGGCCAGGAATTTGCAGTTACTTAAAATATCACCAGATCGACAAAATATGATCTGATGTATTTCAGCTGGACAACATTCGCAAGTGTCTCCGAAGGGAGTTGCGTCGTCGTGAAGCGGTCATGATCCCGTACTATGAGGTATGCGAGATACTGTATACCTTTCGTTTATCGAGCTTCATCTTGGTAAAGTCCTGAATTATAGTTTAGTTCTTTATTTATTCTAGATTAGCTCAGCTCATCCATTTTTCTGCTTTCAGTTCGTCCTCGACCCGACGGATTTTGCCCGATCGATCGAGAACATGTTCTACACCTCGTTCCTGGTCAAAGATGGTCACATTCGCATAGAACTCGAGCACCGGACCGGCGTCCCGAGAATTGGTTTGATGGCTTTCCTTACTTATTCTAGCATACACAGTTTCTGAATCATTTAGCTTATATAATTGTACTCTGCCTGCTTAAAGGACATCCATTCGGAACCGTAATCTATTCAAATTCCGGACGGCATCCTGACGTATTCGATTAGTTTCTCTTCCTTCCCTCTCTCGCTACAAAAAAAATTCTGGAGACATTTTTCAAATTACTCTGTCAATGAATTAGCCTGTCTACGGTATTGAATGGCCCTCCTTTGAAGCTCTATTTTGCAGTTCTGCTAACGGACGCGGAGAAGGCGAAGGTCTCGGCCGATCGCTCGACTCTTCCCACGAATCAGGCTGTCGTCGACTTTGCCTACGATCTGTGGAAGGAGCTGGTGGACCTGCTCGAGATCAAGGAACCCATCATCAAACGGGTTACCACGGGCTGAACGGTACATCCTGTATAGCAGGCCAGCTCCTCACTAGAGACTTCCATTCGGGTCTTTTTGACGGGTATGCTTCACTCGCCACGGGGTATGTAGCCAAAGGCTCACTATCGATTGATCGTGAAGCATAGTCAGCAATCAGGCCCAATTAGAATGCTTTACTCCTCTCAACATGCTCCACCCTTTGGGCAATAACAGCATGCTAATCCAAAGAGCTCGCTTTCGCACCCAGTCCTCCCGAAAATTCCGGTCAAAGTATTCAGATTTCTGTTTTTTTTCTTTTTTTTTGTTAATGTTTTACCTGAAAGCTTTACGCATGAAGGGTCTCGCTAATCTTTCCAGGTCCCTACCTCTTTTTCTCTGTTAATTACACGTTTGCTAGGTGACTTTGCTCAAATACATGGCGAAGTAGAGCTGTATTAAATTTCCGTGACCAAAATCCGGGTTATTTCACGAGTTCGATAATGATTCAACCTCCTTATTCCTACTAACCAGTCGTTCGCTGGATATACCCTTTCTAGCCCCCTTCGAGAGTTGTTTTATGATCTTCCCCTTTTCCTTCCTCAAGTTCTGATAGTTATTAGGGAACGATAAACAAATTTGTTGTTTGCTGTTTTGGTCGGAAAGGAGCCGTATGTAATTGATGTGGGAAAACGATATGCGCTAAAGTTACTATTCGATTTTCCTGACCATATTTTGGGCACTTCATTCGTGCTTGGCTCTTCATTGCAATGCGGTTGGATTCGCTGTTTTCTCTCGATGCTGTCAAGTGGACTATCCTTTTTGGTATCGCGCTCGCTTTGTGGTATGAAAATTCAACCAAGCAATGCTTATGAAAATGCTAGCAGGTGGACAATTCGAAATCGACGGCTGAAGTTGGAAACGGAACGAGATTTTCTGGCCGTGGTCAAAACTCGATGAAGTTTATTCGTCGAAATCACAGAATAGCAAATTACTCCCTATATCGATTATGTGCGTGAGCATAGTTGATGGGCATGAAAGCAACGTGGTATGAGGTTCGTTACTCTTGGTACTTGGCATGTGAGGCTTTGATAACAGGGGATTGATGATGGAATAAAATAACGAATACCATAGTCTCGGATCTCGTAGAGAAGCTATCTATTTGAGTAAGCTCTCGGATTATGTTTTGGTCAAGGTGGAATGATATCTTCGGGATACGATAGCTTGTTTCTGGGACTACTGTAGGAATCAGGGATGTCGCGTCGGGACCCGGTGTTGACTATGGATGAGGGCGACACATGATGTAGCCTCCGTGGTGCATCATGGGAGAGTAGCCTGGAAACCGAATCGGGAGTTTGGTTTGTCTGCAGGGGATTGAGAAGATGGGCGGGGTTTAGGGATGTAATGTGAACTAATAGAAAAATATGAACTTTTCTGTAGACATTTCGGGTTGTAAAGTCTTCAGAAAAATGAGCGTTCATGTTCATAAAAGTCCTCAACTATATCAGGGATACTGTCTAAAGGGGAGGGACAAGGTGAATGAGTACATGGTTACGAAGTGTACGAAAGAAGCCCTTATCCCACGGGATAGGAACACAAGCCAATGCCGAACACACGGGTCCAAGTACGGTATATTCATTCTCGTACAGTATATGTATATCTCAGCATCTCTCTACATACAATAACGCACGAACACTTTACTGTGAAGGTAGGAGAGAAATATCCATCGGTTTACTACGGTACTTTGCACAACACTGCCGAAGATGATGGAATGAGTAGATGAGTGGGAGGGGCAGACTGAGATCAAAGATCAGAACTAAGGAATGTGCGAGATTTGAGATAGGTATGGGTGGGATTGAAGGAGGAGTAGTAGTAGTTATCGACTAGACTCTGATTCACTTGGACACGTCACAGTTCATTTGCACATGAGAGAACGGCTGACTATATCAACGTAATCGTAGGAGGCGACGGCCGGACCGTCAAGTATACGTTAATAATTAGTGGACATGCGATTCTGGTCTCCGGCCCGGCCGTGTACTACGAATGGCAAAAACGAGTACATATTGCTGTGTGAGGGGGGCATCATACGCAAACTCATGCGGGTAGTTGGAAGCATGAAAAGAAAAGAAAAAAGTTGAGATCGAAACGGATTGGCTGGTTGATTGGTTCGGTGACGGGGGCGCTATTGAGAGGGAGTACTACAATAACGAGGAACGATAACACACCGAGAGCTACCGAATGAGAAGAGTTGAGGAACGCAAAATGATAAAGGATATATAGGAACATATACGTATACATATACAGAGACGACTGTGGTCACACTCCAAAGATTCACCAACATCGTACATGGCACTCATATCATCGCTCTAAGGAGGAGGAGGAGGAGAGATGGATCATATCATGAGGACAGGGAAAGCGAAGAGGAAGGAAGGGAATATGGAGGATTATGGAGGGGGCTGAGAAGAGGAGGACTACTGAGGGGTCTCACGGGTGGTGGATGCCATGCGCTCACTCTCAATACGGACGGGCGTCCTGGCGGGGCCGCTTCAGCTGCACCTTGAGCCGCTTCATCCCGATCTGGAAGCCGTTCATCGCCTGGATGGCTGTCGCTGCCGAAGAGGCCGACTCGTACGAGACGAAGCCTGTGGGAAGAAGAGAAGTGAGTACGGTGAGGGCCGACAAGAGTATATGCAACGTGTGCGTGGAACACCTACTAGGACCGGCTGCCCACCGCCTGCTTTATGCATATATGTATGTACCGACTCGCAACTACTACCGCACGAAGATGGTATGAGCATGTATCGGCGGCATGATGTATAACGAAGATCATGTCAATCAGGTCAATCAATCACCAAAGTATGTACGACAACACCCCGATTCTACGAGAAAGAAGGAGGACAACTCGATATGTATATGCATATGCTAATGTATATATGTACTGACTGGCCGAGATATGCGACTGGACAACATACCGAAACACTTGGACTGATTCGTCGCACGGTCGATGAAGACCTTGGCCGAGATGACGGCGCCAAAGGGCGCGAACATCTGGATGAGCTCGGCATCGCCAAACTCCTGGGGGAGATGGTAGATGAAGAGGTTGCAGCCGTCGGGACCAAGCACTGAAGGGGGGATGAGGGGAGAGGAGGGCGGACTGCTAGCTAGCTAGTTGGCTGGCTAGTAGTATGGGGGCAACATGGCAACCCGCCTCTCTCGACCACCACAACGACAGGAATACGAAGAGAACGGAACGATCACGGTTGTGCATTTGGAGAGAGGGAGAGTATGAGGAGGAGGGATTGGCTACCACCGACGGGACTCCGGCTAGACCATACGGGTAGCCATTCTCGGGGGGACGGACGGGGTGTGCTTACCTTCCTTGGGCTGGACGAGGGTCGGGACGGCCAGTTGTGCTTGCTGCATGGCTAGTGCCTGCTGCAGGGCAAGCGAAGACTGGCCGGACGAGGCCGCGAGGATGTTTTGCAGTTGGTCTGCAAGGCCATTGGGCTAGGCGGACTACGAGTCTCATACTACGTTATGCTCCTCAATTGAGTATCCTTGCTTGCTACTTCAAAATGAAGTGGATAGTCTGTTAGCTGATTACAACGTACTCCCACACTATTTTCTTCGACTGATTGTCCTGGGCTGCTACTTAAAAAGAAAGTGGGCTAGATACGCTGTTAGTCTACAGCAACATGCTCCCACGCTATTCTCTTCGCCTGGTTATCCTGGGCTGTTACTCAACGGATAGTCCGTTGCTACAACATACTCTGGTCGACGCCGGCCGCCAGGAAGGGCGATCCCATGTACGAGGAGGCCAGGGCGTAGGCGGTGGC
>LS874745.1:247358-276227 GCA_900490955.1 Micoletzkya japonica | reverse complement strand
GGGGGGGGGGGGGGGCGCTGCTCCGAATTGGAAGCTTCGTGCCCTAATGGAGCACTCGCGGATCCTCTCAATTATCCGCCCTCCCGTGTTCTCCCGTGCCCCGCTAATCCTTCCCCTCGTCTAACGGGTCAGCCTACTTACGGTAGTGGGCGGCCGCCGCCGCCGCTTGCATCTCCGCAGCCATCGCCGCCTGTTGCTGGGCGGCGATCAGCTGCAGTTGCTGGGACATCGAGGCGGCCGGGGTCATCGCTCCGAAGGGCAGGTGGCTGCAGAGCATCTCTTGAGGCAATCTGATTAGCAGGTCGATACTCCAACACTTTGTATGATTACTACGATCAGACGTGTTCAAAGGAAATGTTCTCCCCGTTCCTCGCACCTCCCACTTACCCTAACTGAGTCAGTGCGGCGGTCTGCGCTGCGAGAAGCGGATTAGCGGCTCCTTGAAGGGGCAGCAACTGAACGGAACGAGTAAAGGGGGCCTTCGTTAGAGTGGGACAGGGGGAATTGAATGTCCTCGTTCCCCCTCTCCTCTGTACTTCCTTCCGTTCACATACCGAAGCGGCGGGGGCGGCGGGCGAGGTGGAGGCCTGTAGACTCACGGGCAGGACGCCGCCTCCCATGTGCATCTGGTTGGCGGCCGTGGCTGCGATGGCCGTCTGCTGCTGCTGCATCATCTGCAGCGATGCAGTCAACTCGCGGCCTCGGATACTGTAGCTAGTGCCGTCGAAACGGAACCCTTTGGTGTGTATCGAATAACGGCAGTACGGAAAGTTATTATTTCATCAAAACGGTCATTTCATCAACCTTGATTAGCATACAATTGGTATTGACGAAATGGATGTTTCCCCGCAGTCCACAATGTTCTAAATGTTAAGCGAACGAGCCAAAATATTTATGATACTGTGTTTTCCGTGTGAGAGTTCTAACCGACATCAGGGTTATTTTTCGGCATCTCGTACGCTTAACATTTGCGCTGTTGTCAGAACGTTGTGAGTCCAATGCGTCGTTCAAAAGGTCCCGTTTCGACGGCACTGTCTCTCTACTAATGGCCAGGGTCGCTGGTTACCTGGGACGCGAGCATGGGGTTGAGCAGGCCCATCTGGGCGGCCATCTGCTGCATGCGGCGTATCTGCCGCTCCTTCTCCGTGTCCGCCAACTTGACCACGAGCGAGGACGACGCGCCCGCCATGGTCTGGCTGCCGTGCAGGGCCGAGACGGCCATCTGGGCGTCGAGCGAGTTGACGTACTTGACGAAGGCGCAGCCCTTCGACATCCCGTCCGCGCCACGGAGCACCGTCACCTGGAGGCATATATAGGGACTCGCTCCCAATGGATTCACTTTCGCCATGCTAACTTCGTCGGATTAGCCACGACAAGCTGCTAAGAGCTCGTGCCGTCGTCACACATCATACGTCTATTTCCTCTCTATCCTCTCCTCTCCGCATCTCTCGCAGAGCCACTCATCCGTATTACTCGCCCCTCACTCACCTCTTCAAGTGCTCCAAAGGGCGCGAACATTGCCCGTACTTCTTCCTCGGACTGCTGCTTCGACAGCATGCCGACGAAGAGCTTCTTCAGGTGCGAGTCGTCCCCGAGTTTGGGCGACTGTGGCCGGCTCTCAGTGTCCGCCGGCTTGACTTGCATTGCGCGATTCATCTAAACGAAGACTGACTGACTGACTGACTGACTGATGGACAGGGAGAGATGAATGAGTTCAAAGAAGACGAGAGGCTGACTACTGGATGGCAAGTGAGTATATAGGGGAGGGGGCCGACGGCGAGCAGTGGAATAAACTAGTGAAGTGAATCCGAATGGAAAGGAAGAAGACAAACACGGGTATCGGAAGAGTGAGAGGGAGGAGGAGGATCGGATGGAAAGGAAGACGAGTCTAGAAGGGGAGGGAGGGGGACGATGCAAGAGGGGAGGATGAGGGTCGAAGTGGATAAGGAGAAGCAGGAGAGAGGAGAGTACGGACTCGAGACTCGAGGCTCTCCTCTCTTCTGGCCACTCGCACTCTCATTCGATTCAGCCGCCGATGGCAAGCGATGGAGAAGAAGAAGGGGGAGGAAGACGACACACGTAACCGAATTTAGACTCTCCGCTTCCGCACCTCGGAGGAGGGAGAGGAAGAGATAGAGAGAAAGGAAGAGGGAGGGAGGAGGTGGAAGGGAGTCAGAGGAGGAGGAGGAAGACGAAGAGGAGGACTAGTCTCTCCACTATCGCCCCCCGAGACTGATCGGCGTGCTAAGCCCCCCCCTGCTTGGCTAGTAAGGCGCTTCATTCATTCCCCCCTCCTTCCCTTCCCTTCACCCGTCATAACTCACCCCCGGAAGCGTCTTCTGGTCGTGGAGGGCCTGCTGGCATTTGACGGCCGATTCTCGGTGGCAGTAGGTGAGGAAGGCGCAGCCCTTGTGCATGCCCGTGTACTTGTCCTGAATCAGGTCTTGGATGGATGAAGAGTGGAATCTAACCAGCCTATTATCTGGTCACTTTTGCTCTTCGCTAATCTAATGAAGCAGCTTTCTGCGTCAAATATCTCTATCTAGCAGGAATTCTGTCAAGGAACGACTACAGCAGTCTGACCAAGCTAGATCTACTCCTATGTGTTTTGAGTCTGGTCACCGAATGCCTGCATCAAATATGGCCGAGTTCCGGCATACTGGATGACAAGGTGGATTCGCAAGTGTGTATACCTTTAATATGGTGAACTCGTAAATTTTGCCGAACTGCTCGAAGAGGTGTCTCAGGTCCTTCTCCTCGAGGTTGCGGGGTATCTGAAAAGGTCCTTCTTTCCAGTCCTCAACCTTCACCCGCTTTCAACCCCTATGTAGCCTTCCCTCACCCCGTTCACGGGCTCCAATCTCTCATGGCTCTATCGGAAATGTCTCCATGCCAACCCCGTCCCCTCGCTGTGCATGCAGCGCCTTGTCTCTCTCTCTATGCCTGTCCCTCTCAGGACTCAATCGATGGTCATTCTGAGGATGAAGCGGATGAGTCGTGACAGATCGTGTGTCCCTAGCAGGAGACCCGTCCCTCTCATGCATCCTCTCATCCCCATCCTCCTTCCTCTATGCCCTCGGGACACATTGTGTGCCTGTTTCTCAACAGGAAGATCGATAACGAAGCTGCGCTGCTCCTCGCTTCCCTTCTCTGCCTTCATCTTTGCTTCATCGGAAGGAGGGGAGAGGAAGAAGACAGATCGATGGAGCAGTAGCATGCATGCACACTCTCTGGGTATCTCTCCTCCCGGTCCCTCCCCTCCCTCTCGCGCTCTTCCAGTACTCACTTCGCCCATCTAAGTCCCGCTTCCGCTGGTTAGCTGCCTTGTAGGCGCTAAGTAAGCCGCGGGTGGCATTTGGACATGCCGAGAAAGAAACGCAGTGAAAGGCGAGATTGAGTACCCCAACGATGAGCACTATGGTGCAACTACATCAATGCATGTTCTCCAAACTATTGTTGGCGAACCGTTGTGTTTCCAGCATTACACAAGACGTATATCGTCATCTGATGCCTCAGAAGGTTCAGCGTCTACGGTATTATTCCCATAAATCATTAGTGGGTATACTTTGTAATCCCCAGAGTAAAGGACTTACTTGTCCGACGAAGAGCTTGATGGCATCCGAGTCCTTGACGGGGAAGCCAGACGAGTCCGTTGAGCCGGCCGGAGACACGCACGACCGTTGGACCATCTGGAGAGAAGGATGGACTGGGCTAGAGGACCCGCGAAGGCAACTATCGGGAACAAGAGGATTCACGTCGATAACTAGCGATAGACGGGAAGGATATGAGGGAGGATGGAATCGTTACGACACAGGCTACGGTCAGGCTTATGTTAGCTTGGAGAATTGCGGTATGGAAAGGGATACGAGTCGAGGAAGTTATAGAGGCCTCTGAGCTGTCCATCCAGAAGAGAACGATGCGTTCGCTTGTGAGAAATGGCCAGCGATTATGTTGGAAAGCCGACTGAAGGGCTCCGAGGAGTGGAGATGGCTCTATGAGAGAAGCCGGAAATGAATGCTTTCCCGATTGACGGGCTAATGGAACAAGGAGGGGGGGGGGGCTGAGAGAGTCAAGAAAGAGACGAGGACTGAGAACGACGAAGATGTTATTCGTCGTCGATTGGATATAACGAGACGACTACGACGACGACGTTAGATGGGAAAGGAGGAGGACTAATTGGAATGAAGTGGAGAGGACGAGGCGAGGGAGCGGGGGAAGAGGGGACGAGGAGTACTCGCGTTGTCATGCATATATGAGCGACTCTCTTCGCTCCGTCCCCCCTTACCCCTTCCCTTCCTCGAGTCTTGTATCGCGTACACAAGTAAGAGAGCCTTCTAAGAGGTCGTGCTGCATGCCGTCAGTAACTCGATTAGTTGCCTTAATTTCGAGTGAAGCCAAAGGGAGGAAAGGGGGAGGGAGAGGCACCTTGCCATTGGTCGAGACTTGAAGAGGGGGCGGAGACTATGAAAGAAGGAAGGGGAGAAGAAAGAGGCGAGGGACAAGGGAGGGAAGAAGAGACGACGACCGTGGGGAGCATGCTATACCCCCTCCTTCTGTACAGGAGAAGGCAGCTGCGCGAGATTACTATGATTGACGGTAGGGAGAGCAGATGGAAAGAGGAGAGGGAGGGAGAGTCTCTTACGAGAGAAAGAGAGAAAGAGAGAGTCCTTAAGAGGGAGGGAGGCATGAGAGGAGGACGAGGAATATAGAGGAGGAGTCTAACCGAACAATGCACTATTTGCATATTAGAGAAGCCAGCACAGGGTCTCAGAGATGGAAAGGAAGGGGAGGGTGATGAGAACGGACGATGATGGGCTGCATAGATGAGGGGAAGATGGGGTGGATTAGTGATTCGCGGGGGAAATGGGTGCGTGACGCGCTGGTTACGGTGGTAATGAATATGACCTGCCGAACGACCTGATGCGATTAGGGCGCGCAGGTGATTATCGTGTTACGGTCAGTAGAGGGTCGAGATCGCTCTAAGAGGCAGCTTGAAGCGCAAGAGGCTGCGAAACATGAAGAAGACCTCTGGGAATGGAAGAGGAAGGAGGGAGAAGAAGTGGGATGAAGAAGGGATGGGGGAGAGCCCGCCAAGGGAGCGGGAGAGGAAGGAGCATGGCTCATTACATATCCATTCTCGAAGCTAGAAGGACTCACGAGTTGGAGAGGACTAAGAGCGAGAGAGTGCAAGACTTGCGGGTCTCGAAACGAAAGGGGAAGTAGTACGGTAGTAGGGAAGGGGGAGGGATTACGGTAGACAAGGACATGATAGATCGGATGAGCGGGAGATGAATGATCGCAGGGAATTGGGGAATACGCAGGGGTCGGCTTAATGGGTGGAGCTCCTCCAAACTAACGTTTATTCATGTAAAATGAATTGAGATGGAGTAGGATCCTGCATGACCGTAGCTCAGGTAACAGGATAATTGACGGAAATACGCATTGTTCGGAGCAATGCTCAAAATGACTGAAGACAATGATCTACGTTGGAATTCTTCTACGAAAAAGATTAATTGCAAAGTGTCTGTAAAGGGACATCAAAATGGATATCTAAAAGAATGTTGACATGAAAACGGTATTTTTCTAGAGGTTAACATACTTATGGGTTAATACGACAAAGCCGGATAATTGCGGAATGGGTTTCATGGCGATTGGATGGACAGAGAGTGCCATTCGAGACGCACGCACTCTGTACGGACTGCCCCTATAGACAGCTGGTAGTCGGAGAGGTGGGGTGGCAGGTGGAGGGAAGGAGCGAAGAGGAGAGGATAAGAGGGGAGGAGGAGGGAGAGGATCGGGGTAAGAGGGAGGGGGTAGGGGAGATGAGGGTGGGTGGGGACACGGACCTACATTAGACTGGTCAGGATATCGTAAACTGTAAGGGGACAGGGCAGATGGTAAGCGGAGGTAACGTTGTTGAACGGTAATGTCTTTATGGTAAACTGGCGATGCCCTGACGTTGCCGGATCTCTTGCATGTTGCGTCAGTGGATTTCGTGCGCACAATCATGTGTTTCTAACACTACACGATTATATTTACACACACGCGATCCTTATTCGCTCCATGCCCTCCCTTCCTCGTATGAGCATGTGAGTATTACTTCCAGTCCATTTCGTCGCTCCTCGAAAGGAAGCTCTTTTTCTTGAGAGTAAGCATCAGCGTAACGACGGTGCCCGTCCAACTTATGTTTCAAGGAGGGGCGAATAAATTATGCCGAATAGACTACCGTAATCTGAATGAGCCTCGTGGCGCAGTCGTGCACAGACTACAATCCGACAGCTAGAAGAAGTGACGCTGTGCTTCGTACAAATAGCGGATTCAGCTTCAAGGAATGTAGAGTATAAACATCGGAGAATGTGTCCAGTCTACTTCTTGTGCACAAAACTAAAGTGTTCGTTGGCATTTCCTGCAGCTTTTTCGATTGATAAGAGTGGAAAATTTAAGTATTCAGGATACCGGTCGATTTACTAAAAATGAGCATCCCAAAGCAGGTCTCTTGTTACGCATGTGTGCTCCTGTTCCCCCGACATGGCTTGCATTAATTTAGAGCGGTCTCCCCTTCTAAAGTCTCGACAGATGGTTGATGGGGGTCACCGAGGGGGAATAAGGGAGGGGATGCATGGAGAGAATACGAGAGAGGAGAGGGAGAGCATAGCTGGGAGGACAGACCGTGCGCCCGATACATTCTGTCGTGTACACGGGAGACAATGGGCCTACGACTGTGGCCTATTCACGTCCGGGACCTATTACAATGGCATCACCGGAATCGCGCACTGACGGCTGATTAGCGAATTGAAGTGGCTTGTGCATAATGGATAATGGCGAGCTGATCCAGGCATCAAATAGCAATACATCAAATAACTATCGCAGCAGTTACTCGTAGCAGTCGAGTTTCCGTTATCTGAAAACTAGAAGTAGAAAGTTGTTGGAGCAGTAAGGAAGTAACCCGTAGATCCTCACTCCTGACTTATAACTGATCCATCTTGACGATCCATTTCATCCTTGGTGGCATAAGAGTCATTCCGGTCATTTCCGCTCAAGTTACTTTCCTCTCGGTCGCTCCAATCAAGTACAGTTTTTCGACTTGTATTATATCAATTGCCCGTCCATCATTATCTTCTTATTGCCGTGCTCTGTTTCTTCTTCATTCGTTATTCCTGAATAGAGGTTGACTGAAGCACGGTTACGAAAATCAAAAGGTAATTTGTGTGTAAAACCAAAGCACCTGTTTCCAGTCAGAGGTTTTTATAAAACATCTTTTATCCGAGTTCTTCGTTTGCAAAACGACGCAATGTTTCCTCGAAGGGAAGAACATGAAGCGAATAAATAATATATTACTCTCGATTAGTCTTCGTATACTTCGACAGTTGCCATTCAGTAAGACGATAATGAAGACCTCTCAAAACCCTTAGACAGAAAAGAACAAAGAAAGAAAACAATGCAAAAAAAAGACCGTGACAATGAACGAGAATTAAATTAGCGCAAATTCACTGGATAATTTTGCATAAATAATCCAAGCCAAAGAGTGGTGGGGAAGCAGAGAGAAATGGCAATTAGCTTGCTATGATGAAGTGGCGGTACCCCAATTACCGTACCTCGCCGTAAGAGGGGGAGGCGCGTAATAAGTGATCTGTGAGGAGTTAGGAAGGGGAAAAGGAAAGGGGGGGGGCGGGCGGAATCCTCATACTAATTATCTGCCCGGAATACGATATCTCGAGAGGCTGTGAAACAGAGATGAAGGGTAGAGTAACTAAAGGGGAAAGGAGGAAACGAATGATATGACTGACATACTGCCACACACAAATTTCTACGGACAATCGAAACGTTCAGGATAAGGAAGTCTCGACTATTCCAAATCTAAACACTCCTAATTCATCTTATGGTGAAGGACGAACGACGATATCTAGACAGAGGAATGAATGACAATGCACAAGGATCGCATATCGTACCACAACCTACAGTAATCGCCGGGATAAGTACCGTAGCCCTCTAGAGTTTTGATTAGTCATACTGTGCCTAATTCGCATAAATAAGCGACAACAGTATAAAGCGCGGCAATGTGGCTAATCTCAGGCTCTACCAGTGGAGGCTACAGTACCCCTCCCCGATGACTACCGTAGTCTCTTCCTATCTGTGTGTCTACTCGTCGGAATCACTCTCTTCCGTGTACTCGTCGCTCGACTCCACGGCCACTTCCTCCTCATCCTCGGTATCCTCGTACTTCGGCAGGACAACCTCCTTCGCGGGCTTCACGTCCAACTAAATACCAACACTTCTTTTATGATGAATACCAAAAAACACGTGTACAAAGTCTCATGATACGTCACAGTATCATTGAAACAAAAGCTTCTCATGGCATATGTTTCAGGCATCACATAAAGCATGATAAAACCGAACATTCCGCTTCGATCATTGCCTTTGATATCCCAGTTACAGTATACAAAACCTGTACACTCTCTCGCTGTACATAGTAATGAAGGCGGTTGTTGTCTACCGCAAACCCTTCTGTCGCATACATACATGGGCTCCTGTTGTCCCAACATTTTGCAGGCACCCCCTTACATAAATAGTTAGGAGAAATGAAAAGCAGCCATCCTTATTAGTGTGTTACACTGCCATTATCTGGTTCAGTCACCCATCCTAACGTCCGATCGGACAACCCCATCCATGTAGCGATCGCCTACCTTGATATCCAGGGCGTAGACACAGTCGACGTACGAATCGGAGTGGACCGACAACTGCAGAATGTACGCGCCCTTCGTCTCCGGGGCCGGAAATCGCATTTCCACCTGAAATTAGCCAATTTTACCTACTAAATACACGTATTTTCACATAAAAGATACACAAATCGACTGTAAATATTATAGCATTTCGTCATAATTAGGTAAACTCACGGTTTGCTCATCCACCAGCGTCTTGCACGAGGCTATCGGGCACAGCAGACGGCGCATCTGAACACGACGGGATTACTGTAGCTCATTTGTCAGAGTACGGTAGGAGCTTCAATATTTTCAATTCTAATTAGGAGCTCTCAAAAATCTTTGTAAGAAGATTTTTCAATAGTCTGACAACGCGATAAACAATATAAAACTCGGCACGTACTCCCTTGTCCTTCTTCTTCTCAGCATAGGACAGCGTCAGCCACCACCACTCGAACTTCTCTCCCGGGTAGAAGGGACAGTGCACCGGGTGCGTCTCGTACGATTTCGTCTGCAGATTACATTATTCGATATGAGTAGGTCTTAGGAAAAGAGTCAGCATCAATAGCCAACACAAAATAAGGAAATATAGCTAGCTATTGGGAAACCGCGAATCGCCTGCCGTGATACTACTGTCACTAGTTTGACACCTTTTTTACGTCTATAGCCGCTTTTTCCGCCACCCACGCGATATGGTAAACGAAAATGTTCCGCCAGTCGCCATCATTCCTACTTACGATAGCAGAGCAAAGTGGTACGAAGAGAATGCAGACATAGTAGGAATGACTGACTACTGACGGAACCTCTTCGTCTCCAATAAGCCCCTGACCTCCAACACGGGCTTCTTCGTCTCGGCCACCCACTCGTCCTCGTCACTCTCGTCCCTTCCCTCTCCTCCCTCATCTCCCGAGTCCTTCGATTCCTCGTCACTCTCGCCTCCCTCCGATCCCGATTCCTCGCCCTCCTTCAGGGGCTGGTCCTCGGACTCGGCGTCCGTCTAAATAGCTGGCTATGATTTGAATCACCATTTCATTAACCTTAATCAGTGTTTATGCATATGCCCCCGAGATGTTGATATTTAGATAAAAAGGTACATTTATTAGCTATTACATTCTAAATAGCCAGCATGCTTATCAACGGTTCCTCCCCACCCACTGGCCTTCTTCTCTTTCCTCTTCTTCTCGTCGGTACTCGGAGTGGAGGGCGTGGCGGGGGCTGTGTTGGTTGTCGATGCTGCAGGCACAGGCACCGCGGCACCGCCAGTCTGCAAGACCAGGCATTCTCAACGAGTACTCTTCCCTGCTTACTGCCCATCAAATCGTCATCAATTTCAGAGTGCCTTGGTTACGTCGATTCTGACGTACTATTTGACCTATTGCACTACGCCATAATATGCCATAGCTAAGAACGGCTCCGCCCCGAGAGGGGAGAGTCGGGTCGTGTACGTGTAGAGGAGAGTGTCTAGTATATTCTTTCCCCCCTTGTACTCAATGTTAATAAATTATGGATGAATATTTCTGGGGTCAGAACAGACCAAAGTGCACCAGGCTCAAAGGGCCAGAAGTTGCACTTTGTGCACTATGATATGTATGACAAGTACCGTGATAGTACTACATACTAGACTGTTGCAGAAGAGCTCCAGCAGTGAAGGATACCTTCGAGTTTTATATTAATACCGTAATCTACCGATGTCTCTCACCTTCTTGGGCACGATCTTCGCAGCCTTCTTCTTGGCTCCGCCCTTCTTCTTTGCCTGCGGCTTCTCCCATGCTTTGCGCTTCTGCGAACGACAACATTATCGTTATTGCGGGTTTCACCAGAGTTGTCGAATGGTACGCAAACGATTGCGAACTCTTGTATGTAAATGTACTTGAAGAGTAGAGCATGTGATTCGCGTCTTTTTGAGGAGTAATATGTTTCGTTTATTTTGGTGACGAGACGCGTCGCGCTTATGAATGATGCATCAAACATATACATCAAAAATACACGAATCACAGGCTCTATTGAAGAGGTGTACTTATTGTTGCTTACTACTGCGAAACAATGAATGAAACTACCGTATACCTTAACATTCTCTTCGGGAGTCGCGGGCATCTCGCCGTCGAATTCGTCGTTGAGTTGGACGACATTTCCGCGAGGTCGAGACTGCAAGGACAACGTCAAATGAAGACAAAAAGCAAGTTATTTTTTCAATTAGTAATTTTGACATGAGGAAAAAGTAAGGCTGATGTAATTGAGGAGTAGATAGCAGATCTATACAGTGATGTCCGACCCCTCACAATTGTGAGAGGGGGTGCGACCAAAAAAAATTAGGGGTGCGAATTTTGCAAATATGGCCAAGAACGGTATGTCGAGAAGTTAATAGGCAGGTTACGGTACTACAACAAGATGCATATTTCATGGAAAACTGACTACCTAGATGTTCTTCAGCGCATTTTTCTACTCTAGGAAGAATATTTCAACGATATTTGAAGAGTTTTATGTTGAGTTTAGAGAGACGTATGTTGGAAGTCGCGATAACGGTAGGCGGGTTACGGTGCATTATAATTATGGAAAATTCGAGCAAAATCGCACCCCTAGCGTTGTTCAGCGTGTTTTTCTACCCCAGAAAACATGTTTCCCCGAGTCATAAATGTTTAGTGTGTTTATTTGCGGCAGGTCCCACAAAGGCCTCACAAATTTAAAATTTGTGGGACGTTTGTGAGTGCAGATATTTCTGCTGTAACTGAACCAATTCTCCTATTCTTTTTTTTGTTTTGATGTACTCCCAGCCCTCTACAACGCTGGGGGTGCACCTTTACTTGATTTTTAGTCTGAACGTTGTGGCGAGCCTCGAAAGTTGAAATGACACGTTTTCACTTTTTGTAGCAGAAAGACGGAGGTAGAATTTGTTGAAACTGTTGAAGGTATATGAGCACAATGGATAGTATAGTCGCCGTAGGGGTGCGCTTTTGCTTATACTTCCTCAGTTATGTAGAAATCGACCGTCAAAAATCGAGCTACATATGTCACAGAAGACAACTTCGAGATGTACTGAAGGAGTTATGCTAAAGTTATTGGTGGATTCGTAAGTGCAATATTGTAGTCACGTAGCAGGTTGATACCCGTAGGGGTGCGGTTTTGTTCACATCTTAACATACGAAGTAGTATGTGTTTGCAAATATGGGGCCCGGAAGGGGGGGGGGGGGTGCGATAGATTTTTAGTTATGGGGGTGCGACACCCCCCAAATTCGTGGGGATCTCAGACATCACTGTCTCTATAATAAAGAAAAATAGCATAGAAACGTAATCTACAACATACGTGGGCAACTTCCCGGCAAGATTTTGAGAAACGGGCCTACCAGCGTACGAAATCAAGCATACCAATTGAACTTTTGTGGGAAATATAGGCCTACCAAAGGAAACTTTAGAAGAAATTTGGGCCTACCACCCATACTTCGGGTGGGTGCCCACGTATAATCTACAATATAGAAACGTAAGCGAAACGCTTGGACTGTTTCTCGATCTCCAAAAAATAAATCCTTTGAATATCCTCCCTTCCCTTCCCACCTCGGCTCCGCTCTCATCGTCCGTATTGTAGTCCATTCGCATGGCGTCATCGTCGGCTTCAGAAGGATCGAGAAGCGACCGACGAAT
Source organism: Micoletzkya japonica (assembly GCA_900490955.1). NCBI lineage: Eukaryota > Metazoa > Nematoda > Chromadorea > Rhabditida > Diplogasteridae > Micoletzkya > Micoletzkya japonica. The sequence goes on along the minus strand of LS874745.1, from coordinate 263,892 downwards.
GAGTTTCACCTATGAAATTGGATTACAAACTCTCCCAGCATGCCTTCGAAATGACCTTCTATTCTATCATGCACCTCGCCCTTTCCTGTTCTACCATGTCTATATATAGGAGTCTACGCGGGTTAATTTTAATTCTATGAGGAATTCCTTCATATCTTACCTTGAGCGTAGCAAAGCATCCCGCAGTGACCTCGTGACTGTCGTCTTCGCCGGGTACTGTAAGAAGAGCTACCGTACACCCGTTGATTTACGTAAATTCATCAAACTCTGTATCTTTGTACAAGTCCCCAACAAGGTCATAATAGGGGAAAGGGTGGAAGCTGGTATATACGTGGGCAAGCTTTCCGGCATAGATGGACAGGGGTTGCAGGTAGCCTACTGCAGTAACCCCATACATAAAATCATGAGCTTTAGTCAAGCTTTTTTCTGCAACAGGCTACTTGGAAAACTTTTGCAGTAAGCCATCCAACCACGGTATCTGCAACCGTGCTCATCTATGCCTTCCGGTATGAAATCAGAAATGGTCAAATTCAAATTCTCTAGGTAATGTGAGTCTATCAAGATAAGATTGCAACGTATTTGGTTCTAAGAGCCAAAAAAAAGGTCAGTGCCCACAGTTGGAGCTCTATCGTACCCTCGAAGGAGGTCTCGATGTGCAGGCGGGGCATGGAAGTGAGGACGATGACGACGTCTCGGTACTCGGCATCTGACAGTGCATTCAGCAATTGACGTCGCTTGTCGTTCTCCAGTTTCGCCAGATCTGACGTCGTCGCCACCTTGTAAAGAGAGGATTACAAGGTGTAAAGATGAAGACTGCGTTAGCGGACCTTTTGGAATCGAGTTACGGGACTCCACAAAGGTTGTAAAGAGAAGAAAAACTAGAATGATAATTTTGTAGCAAACTTCAAATAAATGACAACAAGCTATTCTTTTTCTCATACTATGTTTCAGTTTGTTTTACAGTTTTACACCGTTTATCTGGGCTAACAGTGGAGGGGTATCCAAAGGAGGACATCCAAAGGAGGACATACATACAAGATACATATAAAACTTCGTGATAAGGGCATGTTTCGATATCTTACTCTGTAGAGGTCTAGGAAACAGACAAACAAGTAAACAACCAAGTGCCAACCTTCTGCCTTCTGAGATAGTTGACGACGGAATCATTCAGATGCGGCAGTTGAAGCAGAGCCGAATTCTTAGGCCACAGAGCCTACAAAATGAACTAGTTATTGACCTTTTTGTAACCGATATCTTTCCAAAACCTCGCTATGATCCGCTTTAACTTTTTTTATTCACTCTTATTATGTAGAATGTTCGCTAAGCAACGGATGGTGTATAAATACCTGCTCCTACCGTATTCCTCCTATAGTATACCTGGACAATCATGGGCATGAGCCTGAGCAGGTTCTCGAAGGTCTCGACAGGAATCTTCGTGTTCGTGTAGTACGTAATCTGCTGGGCGATCGATACCATCTCCTCTATGAGACGGTAGCAACGAGAGATCGTGTACCTGCGAAGCCAAGCCTTTTAGTTGCGTTAGGAGACTGAGAGAGAGAGAGAGTGACCTGAGGAGCATGCAAGAATGAAAAGAGTCAGACGATGCATACGCTCATATTTGTTCAAGCTCCCTTATACAATTATTACGAATCCACAGCAGCCATCCTAACAAGCCCTTTTACCATTGCCATCCTAACGCCCGTTCGGACAAACACATACGTGGGCAAGGGGTCTGCCGGCAGCTTACTGCAGTCGTCCTCCCATATGCAGAGAGTGCACCGTTTAGCCACTATTTTATTTTGCAGTGAGCTGACCAGTACTAGAAAACGTTCTGCAGTAAATAAGCTGCCCAACTACGGTACCTGCAACCGTGCCCATCTATGGACAAGCACGTCCATCTGTGCTGCCATGCAGCTATACATGGACAACAAGAGGGGTAATCTATCATACATTATCTATGCTAAAGCATACATCATGTATACGAAAAAAACGGTATTATCATGCTCGTAAAAGGAAAAAAAAGCACGAAACAAATCTGCGTAGCGTACCTCTGATCAAACAGTAAGTGTTCCGTGTCGAGGGGAAGTCGGGAGAGGTGGGCGTGGAGCATGATTCGTGCCTTGAGGGCATAGGGGAGACAGAGGGGACGTTCCTTCTTGTTCTCCCCCAGAAGGGGCAGCTTCTTCATCAGTCTGAAAATAAAATAATACAGTACAACCGCTACTGTAGATAAGGAATAAATGAATTAAACGCTTAGTGTTTACGGTATTTCAAAGGATTCCATTAGAGTTTGAAACCTATAACCCGATGCATGCATGCCGAAATGATATGTTTCAAGCTTGCTTTAAAAGATGGATGCAATAAGCAGACGTAATTCAGAACATCAAAAGACAGAAACCAAACATAGGCACGGCCCTGACTGTCGGGTGGTATGCCTTCTTACTCTTTCAGAAATGTAGCTTGGCAGGCACAAAATTATGCACGATATATAATCGGTAAGCTAGCAAAAACCGCGGTTTACATCTTGATAGGCTCCAGTCTAAAATAATTGCCGATAAAGCTGTATGACATGAATTTGAATATGTTTAGATAAGGGAAAGATTAAAAAAACAGAGCAGATTTAGAAGTATGATGTATGACCTCGGCAGTTCGACGTCGTCGGTCTGTCTCAGAATGATCTCGCTGTTGTAGTCCTTGTTGAACTCGAACGCCCCTCCCATGATCATTATCGCGCCTGAATCGAGAGATCAATAATAAGAATACCGTCAGATGAAATGCGTATTAACCTGGCCTTATGTTAATTGAGAGCTTACTGTCAAGTATACGCACATCAAATGCGTGTTTGTACCTGCCTTATGTGTTTAGCTGCATTATACAACATGAAATGTTCCGAAAAAAAACTAACGATTTATCTCCATCCTTGGGGTCTTTCTCAGGAAGTATCCAAAGAGCTGCGTAGTGTCCAGTAGTACCTTGTCGTTGTTGTACTTGATCGAATTGTACCACCATGTACCCTGAATATGCAACGATATATTTTAGAATCGATACTGCATAACGAAAACCTATTAAAATACTTGTTGTATCTATCAATATTAACCATTCTTGTGCTGCAAGAAAAATAATCTCAAAGTACAGGTTCGGCCCACATTACTGCACTACTTAAGCAGTACATCGTAATTAACTTCACCGTTGCAACACGCTTCCGTTGCAATACGCTTCCAAGGCTATACCAAGAACGTACGTAATTACCCTCATTACTATTAGTGAACATCTTGACATAATTATTTGGTCTTTGAAAGGTTAGAAGGAGACTCACGACAACGATAGGGAGGATGATCATGAACACGAGCCCGTAGAAGGCAAGTACCCACAGGCCGTACTCCTTCGAGACCAGCCATTTGGGAAGAGCGATACCGAAGGTTGTGGCTGAAATCAGACTGGATTGTTATTAACGAAAAGGCCCCGTCGACTAGCTTTGTACACGCTTTCATTACTCGTGCAAGTGCCGCAACATTCATCGTCAACGATCTGACAACGTAAACTAAAATAGTACCGGTAGGTCCGTCCGGATTGCCGTACTTCTCCCAGTTCTCACGCGATTCATCGTCAGTCAGAGCCTGAGCGAGAGATTGATTTACGTTCATCTTTCTCCAGCACAGTAAATGGTACGAGAAACAAGACCGGTTTTTCTCGGTCTGCCGACCGATTACTACTGCATCTTTCTAGTTGTCTCACCACACCAGCGCATGTGTTCAACCCAGAGTTGGACAAGATCAGAACTAGGGAAATGGATAATTTCATCGTTACATTACAAGCATCTACCTTGAAAGACAACAGGAATTTATAAATGCACGTAAACCATAACCGAAACTTGGTACGTTTCAAGCTCTTTATTTCGACACCTTCAAATGAACCTATCGTTGTATTCCAGCTTTGAGAATCTACTAGGAGTCGATGGCTGATTCGCACCTGGTATGCCTTAGCAATGCGATCGAATTGCACCGCATCTCCTCCCCTGTCAGGATGGTACTTCTTCGACAGATCGCGATAAGCCTTCTTCACTTCGGAGGTTGGAGCTCCCTGGAAGCAGTCCATTACGATCGCCATGGGCAACTATATCGAATAGGAGAAGAAGACATTAGAATAGAGAAGAAGCTAGGCAGAGATTAGTGTGTCTGCTGACATTCATACATCACGAGCTTCAGAAAAAAGGCTTGAAACATAATTCGGACGGGTAAAATGAAGACGGCTAACCTGGTCCAGTTCGAGAATCGTGTACGGATCGTATTCGACGTGCGTGTTTTCGATCGTCGACACCTACAACCGGATAAACACTTAACATTAGTCATCATAAGGAAATGACTCTAGGTCTACAAAAAAAACGTTGTTCTGATTCTATTTATCAACTGAAGGTGGAAAAAATAATAAGTAAGACAAAACTACCTTCTGTACAAGCATAGCCAGGATGATCCATGCTACGGCAAGGCCCACTATACTGACTACCTGCAATGGGTATTTTCGAATCTAGCCTTAGAAATGGATTAACTGAATATGCCCAAAGGAACCGCAGTAACTCTTCTAACCTTCTTGGTCTTTTTCCAGGGCTTGGACGCGTTCTTCCTCTTACGCTTGTCCACGTCTCCCAGGCATTGACATAGCCGATCGTCCACCTTCACTTCCTCTGAATTTCATCATTATTCAATCAACGTATTTTCTGTACCTTCCGCTCCACTGGGAAAGAAGAAGTAGGTGCAGGGAACGAGAACGAGCGCGTAGAAGGCGAGAAGGACATAGTAGAAGGTGTTTCCGACCTCGTCATACTCGAACTCTGCCCGACCCATTGTGAGGGTCTACCTAAGAACGCATTCCGCGTCGCTATGAATGTGAAATGTAGCGAAAAACAAACAATTTACAAAGAAATACACGAAATCGTAAGCAAAAAGTTCGAACTATGTCGTGAATCGCAAACTGACTCTGCAGCTTCGCTACAGTATCCGCACAACGTTTTCCTCATTAAAATTCAGGCAAGTCGTGTCGGGACGCCAGCAATTTGAATGTTACGACCAGCTTATGGAGTCCTTCTCTGATTGTTTTGACGCTTTTCTTCCGTTAGAAAAGCTTTATTGCTTCACAATTTGGGCACGACACCATATTTCACTTTCCCTGTCTTTATTCGGTTGAGAATGCCAACAACTTCACTAAAATGATATTTATCGATTTTCGGTAAGAATGATTTCCTCTGAACACAATCGTTTATCAATAGTTGTCCCAAGTTTATCGCTCTCTTATCCTGTCTCCTATCAGCGCGATACTATCACGCTCGCACGCGGCCTCCCCGGGGGTCTCCTTCCAATGATTCTCGCGATCCTTATCTCCTTCTCGTTCCCTCATTTGCCCTCATTCGTGCTAGCTTATCCTCCTCTGCGTCTCTGCCTTCCCCCTTCCTATTAACCGTCTTCGGAAGCCGCCCTTTCACTCCGTTCGTCCATGTGTCTCATCTCGTCGGGTCTTCGTCGTCTACCGCTCTGCCCAGTCATTCGTTCTTTCCTCTACGTCTTGTCCCTCACTTAGCGTCTCCCCTCCCTTAGACTCTATTTATTGCCTCCTCCTCCATTTCTTTATCAAGTATTACTCATTCGGTGTTGATGTCTCGCACATTGTAATCTAACGCACGGAGCGAACTCCATCTTTTCTTTTGAACGCTACAATTTCCCCGTTAAACCTATTCACCCATTCAGTTCACCTTCGACCTTTCTTATCTGCCTGATGTGCATTATTTCATATGTTCCACCCTTCTTATCTTCGCTTCACGTCTTGGTCTCTGCTTCAGCAATGTCTTATCAGTTGCCATCATAACCTCATCGTTTCCACACTTTTCCATTTCATAGTTACTATGAGCCTTTCTGCAACTATTCTATGGCTCTATTAATGTGAAAAGTAATAATTATTTATATTTACTAATACTTTTTCGGAGAGGAAGGCGTAGAAGAGAGTAGAAGAGGGATAGCAGACGATCAGCTCGCTGTAGTTCTCTTCGTGAGATGATCACCGATTGGTCGAAGAATGAGTGGAAGGAATTCGCTCGTGGACTGCTCTTTGTAAGTCAACCTCCGTTATGTGAAATAAGGGTATGTATATTTCATAAATAGGTAGATTGCAAAATTCTCAACAAGAATCTAACCGTGATCATGGTACAAAACTTGTAGAAATGATAGCTTTTGACTTACCCTAATTACGCAATACATTCCGCGCAAATGTTCGAACTGTGCTAGTCCATGTCTACCCCCGTTTCCCTCCTTTGTTATCCTCCAGACTACACTCTAGTCTCTCCCCTCGGCCTATAGTCTTCCCTAAAGGTGAATCGCGCGAATAAACAGCTCGCGAGCGGAAAACTCCTCTCGTTCAGCTCTTTTTTCCGAGGTGTTTGGATTACACAGTGTGAAACGGACGAGCGGACTCTTGTTACGCTCAAATTTACGCATCAAACTTGAACGGCGCTTCTTCGTACTTGCCCGCATTATTAAGGTCAGATTATTATAAGTAGGAATACGATGTGCTACAAATACGATGTGCTACCGTACTCTCTGAAAGCATTCCTTTGTCGGTCGATCTGTCCGTCTCTCTGGAAGTGTCTGTGTGAGTGTGTCGCTGGAAGTAATTTCCTTCCATTAAGGTTGTCGGCTCGTTCGCCTTCTTCTTCATTCTCCAATTCATCGTCCGATGGTTAGATTCTTCAATTTCTTTTTTTTTGAATTGCGGAAATTGGAGGGAAATAGAAGGGAGGTCTGAAGTAAGATACAGCAACAATGTCAAAAAGACTACGATTTTTCTATTTTGTCGAATATGCGTGCCACCGTACGAAATCACTGATTATCTAGCCTGCTAAATGCGAATTCTCAGTTTAGAAAATTATAAAATCAAGTCCACAAATGTTCGGGTAGATGCTCATGTATGACAGTAAGCTCTTGTTGAAGGTACCTCTTCGGCAAGTGTACCTTCCGTACGTTCTCGTACTTCCGACGAAGACGAGGCACGATTAACGAGGACAGTACGACCTTGTCGGTTAGTACGAATTCTACCGTAGAAATACTGTGATTTGTTTTACATATGCAATTTCATGTCTCTTTTTGAGGTTGACTGTATTCACTACTTCCACTTCATGCTATGTTAGTAAGGGTCATTCCTAGAGGTTTATCTCACGAGATGTTCCCCCGGCTAAAGTTCCTCCCTTCTATTTTGTGTCCCATGCGTGTTCGCTTCCCAAGCCAATTCCATATGCATACGATGTCTGCCTACGCTCCTTCATCACAGCCTTCTTCCCTCCTTATTATCCAACCATCCCTCCCATTCTCCTTGTTCTCCAGCTGGTTTGTTATTCGCTAGGCCAGGCAATCATTCGTAGCGCGAAAGGGGAACGGAAGCACGTGAGAGATTGTATAAGGCTTTACATCACCCAGGCGGGAGTTAAGTTCTAGCTTATTATATCGAGAACACTCCCACACCTACGTATCTGGAGATATACTATCTTTTTTTCTAATTTTATCATATACTGGCTAAAGATAGTCTGATTCTCTGAATCATCGTTCGAGTTTATCCCCTGGGGGAATATAGTGGACAGAGGTTGAGGCTCCTTTGTCCTAACTGTTATGGCACGCTTCTCGCACAACTCTCATGCTTTCCGTCTATTTCCCTTCTCCTATCTCCATTCGTCCCTTGCATTCCATACTAAGAAGAGGAAAGAGAAAGAGGGGGAGAAATAAGGGGGACGACTTGTAGCGTACGCGATGACGTACACAACGTAAGAGGAACTTGAGACCGGCAAGGGGATGATAAGATTAGGGATGAGGGGGGAGAGCAGTGAAACGTATCTTAACTGGGGAAAGCGCCTAAATTATTCGGCGACATGCACAGTGCGCTGAGCAAGGCAAGGGTCTTGCGAAACCCGAAAGAGTTGTTTTGGACGCAAAGCTTTTCGTAGCTTTTGGCAAGGGCGATTCGAGTGAGGCGGCCAAAGATGAGAGAAAAAAGAAGAGGGGAAGGTATTTGGTGACTAAGCAATTCAGGGAGCAAATGAGAGGGTGATTCACTGTGATTGGCGTGCGAAAACGTATGGTGAGATGAAAACTGTAGGGGAAATACAGTAACCGTAGAGGCGGACGCGTATTTACCGGGTGTTTTAGCAAATCGGTCATTCTGTCAGATTTGGCAAAATGGAGATCCCCATGTACATCAATGGGTAGATTATTGGCTGAAAAAATTACATAGAACAGATTGAATGTAACCTGATATCGATTTATGTACAGCATGAAACATATTACGTAGAATAAAGAAGGGCCCGAATCGACGGGCCGATCGGGCATGTGAAGGAGAGGGGCATACGTTTACTGGAAGGAACATGTTTACATCTATAGCAAAACGAAAAAGAAGAAGAAGAAAGCAAAACTCGTTCAAAGGAAGGGAGCAGCCACTAATCAACAAAAATTTAAATTAGATGAAACTTTTCCTAGGTTTCGAAATGCAAGGAAAAACATAATGACAATATTAAAATAATCAAAGAAAAAAACTTACAACAAAATCGCATGTTTTATTAAGGTGATTCCCCGCAACAAGAAGTGGCGTATTTGCAACGAGGCCGTGTCCCTGATTCACGCAGCCGTATCCGGCTTATGGGCCGCCTACTCGATCCTCGTCTACCGGGATGTCATCAACGACATGATCTTCTACAGACACCCCGTCATCGTCACGCTGGTGGGTTACGGTAGCCATCGGGGTGCTTTCGTTGCGACGCCCCATAGATACTGAACCTTTGGTAGGCTCTTTATACAATGATGTCTTGTTCTGTTGTTGTAATCCTTTATCTGGGACAGAGTGAGGTTGAGTATATTACAGATTCTGGTCTCGACGGGGTACCTGATCCACGATCTGATCGATCTGCTCATCAACGAACGATCCATTCGCATCATCGAATTGCTCTTCCACCACGTAGTTGTGCTCACGGCCTTTGCGACAACTATGGTGAGGGCGGATAGAGAGAAAATATCATGTTGGCTTTATGTTCACTTTAGATATTGGCATTTTTTTCTGTAAAATGATCTAACGGTGGGTTTCACACTTGCCTACATAAATAGCTGGGCACGGTCGTGACTAAAACTCTCGATCTTTATGTATGGGAGGGTCAGTGGAGCAGTCTATCCGCAAGCCCTGCCCATATGCTTTCCTATGTACGCTATGCCTTCAGCATACGTAGGCACCGATCCGAAGTCTGGGTCGGTGCTCGCGTATGCTGAATGCACAGCGTAAATAGGTAAATCGGTGGTAGGGCCAAATTTCTTCGGAAATTTCCTTTGGCAGTCCTATACTTCCCACAAAATTTCAATTGGTAGGCTTGATTTCGTACACTGGTAAGCCCGTTTCTCAAAATCCTGGCCGGGAAGTTGCCCACGTGTGGTATGGCATTCAGTTGACGGAGAAGTTCCTGGGCGTCGTGATCTTCGGTCTGCTCATGGAGCTCAACTCCATCTTCCTCCACTCGCGATCCCTCATGAACCTCTACGGGGTAGGTGTCCCTTTCTCTTTGCTTTTACCTCTATGTGGTTTGATATTGTTGTGCCACTTTGGGGCCAGGCTTATGCGCAAAGTTATGCTGGTCGGGCGTCATCGAGTCGGTCCCCACTCTAGGTTGACGAAATGTAGTTTGATCTTTGATCTCTCTACAGTTTAGTTTGATCTTTGATCTTTCACATTTGATGTCCAGGTAGAGAAGAAGTCGCCGCCCTTCCGGATGGTGGCGCTCGTCAACATGGTAACGTTGATCATCTTCCGCATGGCTGTCTCCCTCTACCTCTTCTACTGGATGGTACGCGTCTAGACTCTAGTCTGATCTTGATCTTTTGATAATTGATCTTTCATCATCCTGCAGCATACCTTGATCTTTTCAATTGATCTTTGATCTCCCTAGACTCTAGTGTGAACCTTGATCCCTTGAGTGGTTCGTGTGCTTCGGTATGGAGTGGCACCTGTTTCTGCCCTCGTTCTTCGTCATCACCTCTCTCCTCGTCACGAATACCGTACTCGCCTTCCGAGTCATGGCAGCCGACGGACTGCTTGGCAAGAAGAGGTAAGATTAGTCTCACGCATAATATAATATTATCTTCCTATAATCATCTCATAAATACATAATAATCATGATAATCTCTGCAAGAAGAGGTCTCTTTTTCTGGTCCATAACCTTGAAAAGAAGCGTAGCTATCTTGCAAGGACTGGAGTGACGAGGCTATGCTAATTCAGGGCCCGTGGAGGTCCCCAGGGAGAGCAGACGGTCGAGGACGGAGTAGAGGATGTGGAGAAGAGTTCGAGTGACGACGAGGAGGAAGAGGAGGAGGAGGTCGAGGTACGGTAGACTCATAAGCATACGGTATATGCCCATTCCTTTTCAGGAAGAAGCCCTTTTAATCTAGAAAAAGTTTTAAAGAAAAACGCGAAACAAAAATTCCTAGTGCCAAGCCGTACTCGAACCTCTCAGACAGTGCGTCATGTACACGTTATGCTATATTTTCGAGGAAACTAGTGAAACTTCAGGCATCTATCTCCAGTATACAGTAAGCCCCGCTCAGGTTGCGGTCCACACGCCGAATGAGCAGACCCAACAACTCGTCAACAACACCACCACGACTGCCACCAACGGGGGTCCCACCACGAACGGGGCCGTCAATGGCGGGAATTCAAACGGAAACCCGATCGTCTGAGAAATGAGACCGATATGATTGTGAACTGAACAGGGTGCTATGCCCCACTTATTGACTTTTTAGCCACTTTAAAAGCCTCCCTATTTCCCTATCCTTTTACTAGTGGCACTGCTTACAATAGTCTTTGGAGGCGGAGGAGCACGGTAGATTCAGTTTACAGTAATCCAGTAATAACCTCATCTACCGTAACCCTCCTGACCAGCGCACTTTATTGACTATTTGGCTGAACTGCTTGTAGCATGCGCTTCCTTACTCACGATTGATTGTACCTTATTGCATCATATTACAGTACCCCCTTCTTACAGTACCCACCCTACTCGGCACTCGAGTTATCGATGCTCTGGTAGGAAACGGGAAACGGACTGCGAATTTTTCGATGACATTTCATATCCCTTTTAAATGCCTATTGCCTTTACAGGCAAGGCCAGGAAAGTCGTCCGTTAACCGTTTCCTATTCTCGGAGTTGCGAGACAGTTCATCGTATCCTTTTCCTATAGGGCGGCAGGCCGATTCGTAAAGCGCATCATTTATCATATTGATTTTTAGATTTATTCTAGATGCACTTTATGACTCGACTCCCCCCCCCCCTTCCCTACCCTTCCCCCCTCCTCATTTCCCTCTCCCCTCCTCTCGGGTCGTTGACTGTTCAGTACGGCTGTCCCCGTGGATTCCCTTGATTGTCTCACTCACCCTCAAGCACACTCCCTTGGATCGTGGTATCGTCTGTGTCAGGGGCCTTACTAGGTGCAGCATACGATTCGACTGCTACTTTTGATGGTTAGACTCCAGAGGAAAACAAGCTTATCGTGAAGCATAGCCATCAAAAGCAGTACCCGAATGGTATGCTCCATTACTAGACCACTACTTTCCCGTACTCTTCACCTTCCTGAATCGGGACAAACTCTTATTGCATCTCTTAATATGCCTGATTCTGGGAAAGAAAACGAGAGTTGTTGACAACGTGACTTCGATATCATCTCAACCGCAAAGTGCAATGCAGAGATGGTAGGGTCCTCCTCACCCACGTACGTTTACAACCTACATCTAACTGTGGGACAGAGCTTTCCTTTAGAGATCTGATACCGTAGTCAGATTTTGGCTTAAAAATCCATTCTCAATACGCGTCACGTACGCGTCGCGGTTCGCCACTCGCTGTGCATTTTAAATGTTTTGAGCGCGTTGATTTAAACGCTCGTGTCACCCATTAGTCAGAGTACTTACTAATCTATTATTATGTATTATTACTCGTCACAAATTGTCCCTTCCTAGCACAGATGGCCGGAGATTGCAATGATTTTTTTAAAGCTTGTATGTGCTTGTGTGCATTTTCTCGTCTCCCCCTATATAGTATGAGATCAAAGATCACTCTATCTTGCCATGAAAATGGAATTGGCTGCAGGAGGTGGGGGTATATTGCGTACTCCCTCCTCCGATTGTGTAACTCGTGAGATATGCATAAAGAGGGATGTGTTGAGGAGCCGTGGACACCTGCACATCAAAGGGTGTACGGTAGTCGGTGATCATGACGTAACTACGATGAGTGTATAGTCGAGATTTTATCATTGACTTGTTGGTCACTTTGCACGTCGTTACTGCAGTTAAAACTTTAGTGCCCAGGACACGCTGTCTTCGTTGGCAAATGATAGAGACTAACGAGATATGCATAGTAAGTGAGGAGTAGTGGCGATACCGGAACGAAGTCTGAGACAAATAATGAGGGAATGGAATATAAATTAGTATAGTATGTACACCGCTGCTAGGGGTTGTTTAGTCACTTTTGAGCAGTGAGTTATTGGTGTCGTACAAAAAGGGAGTTAATCGGGAGGTGGGGGGGAGTGTATACCCGCCAGTCCTATGTCCTTCGTGAGTCGACCGTCTCCCTCTCCGCCAAGGCCTTGACCAGCTTCTGTGGATCCGCACCCGCCTCTACCGCCTGCCATAACACAGTGGAATAAAAAGATACGTTGGTCGATTATTCCGAATAACAGAGCGAAAGGTAAGAGAAAAATAAAGAGAATTAGATGCAAGAGTTCTGCATGCGAGTTCTTACCATAGTTACGTTTCACGATTAGGGTGAAATTTTTTAAATAATAGTTGTTGTCTCATACTTCCAAAGCTTTGCCCCCCTCAGGGAAGGAGTACCGTACCTCCACGATCGCCAGTAGCTGACCGTCCGTGAAGTCGAGTCCAATGAGGGAGGCCAGTCGCTTGATTACTGTAAGCTTGGGCATGCCTTGACTACTGTAGCTATTGGCAAGCACCCATTCCAAAGGTGAACATCATTTGCTGCTATAATTGGCCGAATTTTCTATAGAATTGAACGTGCGGCAACGCGAGAGGTTACGGTAATACAGTAATGGAATCACAAACTGACGCTGCATCGTATTCTCCCCGACTGCGGCACTCGCTGAACTTCGATGACGGGCTGTCAGCGAATGCGGATTACTACTCATCCTGAACAATAAAGTGTACGATAGTCCCCGCATCCCTTCCCATACTAACGGAGTAACCAAATATGTTCTCAAAGTAGGCCAATGTATACATGAGTACGATTGAACGTGTTCGCTCTTCTGGTTACAACAGCTTTATACATCCTCTTTATCTCATGAGCCAACACGATTCAGTGGGGAATACAAGGATGGAGGGGGAGTCTACAGTAGGGAGGACATCTCTTGGGGGGAAGAGAAGACGAGGCTACACTCTCGTGATCCTGAGGAGAAGGGGACGATCTAGACCGACTCGGGGTCCGCGTCCACGGCCTTGTACCACGCACCGCACTCGCATCTTCAAGGAATATTAATATTATAAAAGTAGAATTTCGGTAAATGAATAAAATTGAGTACCGACCGTTATCAACCTCTGAACGTAGTTTCCAAAACTAGAATATATTTTGCTACGAGCAGATAACAATGATTGTCAAAGAATATTTTGAAATCCAAAGACCATTTACAGCTCTCCTAAAAGAGTTCGGATAAATAGTAATTTTTGGTAGCTTTCAGTTGTGTTAACCACAACATAACTGCGACAATGCTGTGATGAAGTTATTGAAGTCTTACAAATTTTCAAAGAAATGCCGCTCACCGCTTAGGAGATCCCTTGCGAATCGGGAAGAAGGTCACGTGTCCAGAGTCGGGTTCGCCTGCGAATCATAATCTCTTGAAAAAAAGTTGTCAAGTTATATTTCACCAGGATAACAAAAAAAAAGAATAAACCTTTGTGAACGAATACTTGACCGAATTGGAAAGATAAGCAGAGAATACGTAAACAAGGATAATCTTTGAACTTTCGCGTACGTTAAGCAAATCAAAGTTGACGGTCAACTCACAAAGGCATCCAATAATCTTGAAGTCGAAGTGGGCGGGCACGAGATTGGGCTTTTCGCGCGACGAGTGCTCCGCACGGTAGTACACCTTCGGCTCGTAGCGCTGTAAAATCGCAGTTAAGATTGATTCAGTGATATTTACAGAAAATAAAAAAGGCGGTAATTACATCGTCTCCGGCGAGACGGGCGAGGAGCATCTTCTTCTCGCGACCGGTCGCGTGCTCGAGCGGGTCGGGGTACGCTCCGTAGTCTTCGGGCGATGCCTCGGTGGCGAAGGCACGCGAAGACGACGATGACAGAACCGCCGACGTCGTTCGCTTGGCAAGCGCGAGCGTCGCACGCACAGCGAGTTGAGCCATCTGCAATCACAAGGTCGCCCACTAGACGACTAACAGGTAGAGCAAACTCGGTTGCATACGGGAGACCAGAACGACGAGTGCATTTACGAGTAGCAACAAAAACGAGATTTGCCGCCGACAAAACCAAAAAGGGAAGGGAAAGGGAAGCCAAAACCCGGGATACGTGCGAACTTGGTCCGGGTGGCAAGAGCGCTCCAGCGAGTACCGTAGCTGTGAGCGCGCAGGCTCTTCGTTGTAGGACACAGTAGGGTACATTCCTAGAACTACCGTAATCAGAGCTACTTTTGTCCGGCAAACTGCTGCAAACGAAAGTTATATGGTTAACTTTATTTCGAATCTTTAAACTATAATGAAAGATATTGCATTTACCAACGCACACCGATTTTCATACCTTGAACTGGTTTTGAAATTCCCAGAAACCAGTGGTGTTCGACTCCCTTGGAGATTAGCATGTTCAACTTTAAAAGCTGTATACATTTACAAAAATATATGTGAAGGTGGCTGCCAGTTTATGGTGTCAGATAAGCAATCATTTCAAGGAAATCAATGAAGGGCTTTATTGGCGAGTAGGCGAATGAAACTTCAAACGAAGTTGGGTGAGATGAGGACGGTCTTTCCGCCGATTCGACGCCTTCCATACATATTTTCGACGGTCAGCTCCTCATCAAACGTCAGGATAGCCTTCTTCTTCTACAATAGCTAACTGATAGACAGCCCTAGCATTGGCAAAATCGGGAGAGAATGCCTAGCATATATTCCTTTTTGCAACTGCGTCTCTTCATTCATGACCACTCTCTCGGCTGTAAAAACGCAAATCTCTCTCGATTCTACCAACACCAGTCCTCTGATTCGAGTCAACGATCGTATTACACAAGTGTGGATCGGTAGGTGAATGCAATGGCTCAAAGGGAAAGTGCACGAAAGTACGGTAAGAAAGATGTGAAGTCCAAGGAGGAGCAGGTTAGTACATACGGAAGCGACGGTGAACTGCATAGACTCGAATGGGGGCGTGAAGAGAGCCCGTGTCTCTCGCTTGTTCAGGCGATTGGCTCCATCGACGAACGTCAGGATGACACTACGTCCTGCTGCGTAGAATAGAGTCATATGCAAATTAAGAGAGTGTAGGCGAGAGAGCATGGAAATTATAGAGACGCAGAGACATTCGGAATTTCGGAACACGGACTGGTAAAACGTCGTGCAGGATGATGGAGTTGGGCGACACCTCTAAAGGAAGGCTTCTTGTCATAGTAAATAAACTACGATGTTCGTAGAATGTCTGTTTCCTTTCCTGGTGCAAGATCAGTACTACAGCTATATACCATACTATCTAATAGATCTAATAGATATCATCTCTTATGTACCGCGCACCCCTCTCTCCTCCCTCTTCGATGTAGCCAATCGCTTCTGAGTATCGAACGAGCCGACGTCGACGGCTTTCTGCGCATCCTGTAAAGATCGCTCGTTGCCAACTTCATGTTTAGCGAATTAAAGTGATATATCATTAACGAAAAAGTTCCGTCAATAAACGCATTCCTACTTTGCCTGCACTCTCTTCGCACTGTTTCGCTGTCTCATTGGAGGTGGGAATGCGGCAACTGACGGAACATTGTAGTCAACCATACAGCGTTGTCGACGTAGATCACTCGAACCGTCTTCTTCCTACGTCTCATCGTGCGCGAAATCACTCTGCAACGAATGTTACTATGAAATAGCGCTTGGTTCCCTGGTGGTTGTCCAATAAGAAGAGAAGTACGGTACACTATAAATAATATCTGGCTAATGTAAGTAGTGTGCCAAAGTGATTAGAAGCCTTTGTAGGGACGTATCCTATGATAAGGAAGGGATTGGTTCATTTCACTATACCGATATTCTCCGTATTCTGCAATGGCTTGATCGATATTAGTGTTGACAAACCCGATAACGATTCCTCGGGTATTTTCCGCAAGACTGAACGAGAAGGAAAGAAACGAGAATATCGTTGACCTTTATGCATTCAAATACCAGACCCGATATTCTCGCTCATTGCGAGAACCTCGCTATCTCATTCTTACCTCGTATCAGTCGGTCTGTCAATTTTTCCATCATCACTCTCTTGTCTTTTCTAGCAA
>LS874745.1:234770-246670 GCA_900490955.1 Micoletzkya japonica | reverse complement strand
CAAACCCGATAACGATTCCTCGGGTATTTTCCGCAAGACTGAACGAGAAGGAAAGAAACGAGAATATCGTTGACCTTTATGCATTCAAATACCAGACCCGATATTCTCGCTCATTGCGAGAACCTCGCTATCTCATTCTTACCTCGTATCAGTCGGTCTGTCAATTTTTCCATCATCACTCTCTTGTCTTTTCTAGCAATAATTGAATTAAGCCGCACTTCAACAGGAGAACCACTAGGAATGAATCTCGTTCTGAGCGAGAACCTCGGGTGGAGAATGAGAGACCCGAGGAATATCGTTGCACTTTACCTCATTACCTACGAAACTTTTTTTCTCGGGCGAGGAATGGGAGGGGGATCATTCCTGACCGAGGTTCTCGTTATCGGGTGTGCCAACACTAATCGATATCAATGTCCTTGACGTGTTGACTGCAGCAGAATATCACGGTCGTCTTCATCGATTGTTTGCGAGCCTTTAACGAAAGAAATATTTACTGCGTCGTATATTCACCCCCCAACCTTTCCGACATTACCTTTCGCTAAGTATATTATATATGTAAGGCTCCTGTCATGCCCCCAAAAGACCAGATAACATTAGGATTCTACCTGAAGCCCTACGACTGACCCGTTTGGCCTCCCTCCCATTCGCCGCCTCGTCAGCCCTCCTCTTCCTGGATCCCCTCCAGTCCCCCGCTCTCCTTTCATTGCATCATACGCCTCCATCAAGCTTCGAATGAACACCAACTGAAATGCGTAACTAGATTTTTCTTTTATTCTGTGAATTAAGAAGCTCTACTGATTTGAGGTTACTCACGTGTTCCCGAAACAAAAAAAAAGCAAGATACCATTAGATCCTCGTCGAGGGCAAGACGACCTTCCGTTTTCTGAAGCAGATTCACTTAGATATCTTTCACAGCGCTTTGAGAACAAAAAATCCATCGATGATTTGTAACAAGATCTTGTCACATATCCCATTCACACAAAACACTGTACAATGTTCACGTAATTGGCCCGGATTCAGTTCTCGGTCAAAGAAATGCAAGACAAACCTCTGCCATGCATTCGGAGACCTGTTCATTTGTGGGGAGCGCAAGCGATCGGGTCCGAATCGACGACGGTGGTGGGGCGGCCGCTCTGCGAGGCTAAAAACGCATTGTCAAGAACGTTTGAGACTCCTTTTGAAACTTCATTATTCCTGTTTATTGGAAACAGATGACAAATGACACTTTCCTCTGCTTCCGCGCGCAATTCGATTACTTGGATGAAATAGATACTGTGAATGGGTAGGCTACAGTATCTACATTTCATCCTAGTAGGCAGTGTTGGATACTGTATGTGGGCAATGTTAGATGCTGTATGTAGGCGAGGTTAGATACGGTATGCACTCACCATGGGAGGAGAGAAAAGCGTAGGCGGGGGAGAGGAGTGGAGCAACCACTTTCGAGTAGAGCAGGACGAGTGAATGAGGGATGGCAGTACGGGTTGAAAACGAAGTTATCTCTTCTTAATGTAAACCTCTTTTCGATGCCGAGAAGCATGCAAGAATGAAGAGACGCACAAATAAGCTAATGGTGCGTTCAGTGTCGAAGGGGGGTAAAAAATATCGATTATTTGCTGTGATTCTTTGTTAACATTCGATGAGAAGCGGTCTGATTTTCCCAAAGATGAAAGGGACGCGACCGCTTTTCCTTGAAAGACAGAAAAGAATAACCGCTTTCTTCGAAGGTCGGCGAAGAATAAAGGACATTTCAAGGAAAATATGACCGCTTTTCGACGAATGTTAACAAAGAATCGCAGCAAATAAGCGAGGATGTTTTACCCCCCCCCCCCCCTCCCCGTTCGACACTGAACGCACCATAAATACGTTTCGGTTTCAAACCGTAGAGATCAGAGCGGATGAGAAAACCAGATTTTTACAGAATGGCGAAATGGGTGTGAAAGTAAAAAAGCAGTGCAGAAGGCGCCTGTGCGGCAGCTCGGGAGAAATAGTGAAGACGTATGAACGGAGTCAGGTTGTGAAATCAAGCACATTTGTACTTTCAAATCCATTTTGCCATCCCTAATACGCCGGTGCGAGAGAAAGTGAGGATGAAGAATGATCGGATAGGCAGCTTGGATGGAGAGAATCTTTTAGCATTCTCTCCATCTCTTTTCCTCTGCATTCTCCTTCGCTCTCTCGCAAAGAGTGATCCAGCTTTTTGTATTTAGGAATTCTCAGTGGAATTTAAAAAAAAGTGATTGTGATTTCTAGTTGCGAAGCTTATAAATTTTATTGATATCCTCTCCTCATTCTCTCACCGCGTGTGGTTGGGTCTAGAGATCCAAAAGGGAATATTGTTCGAACATCGGAGAAGGAAAGAATGAATGAGAGAGACGAATGTTCGAACATTTAGATTGAGTTGTTCGAACAATTCACTTGGAATGTTCGAACATTGTTCCCTCTCTTCATTCATTTTCTATCCCCTCACGTTGGACGGCTGTAAAAGTTTTGGATAATTAAGTTTTTCGCATGTTAAGATTGGAGATAATACAGACCGAAAACCGAGATTGCGAGGAGAGAATGATGTTCCTTTCAATGTTCGAACATTCAAAGATTAGGGAAGACCGCCAATGTTCGAACATCGGATGCAAAATGATGATCTAGAGAACATGTTCCCTTTCGGATCTCTAGTCGGGTATCCCTTTCGTCTCGGCTTTCGCCCACTGGGGACCAGTACAGGAAGGAAGCGATCGGGACTCGCCTTACATGCCCGGGTTCCGAGAGCGTGAGATTTTCTGCTAGCTGTTCCGAACGTATTGCCGTTTTATCTACACCAAGTAGGACATCGCATATCCCTGGTTCTTCCCGATCTTCAGCTTTCCGAACAAGTCGTAAACTTTAGTTCCGTGCTTCATGGTCAGGACTCCAATCTTGGTCTGAATTGTTGCAGTAATAATGGTTCAAAAAAGAACGTTCAGTTTGTATTTATCCGTTTTTTCTCCGAGTAGGGAGTAAATTCACTTTTGCAGATGTCAAACCGCCCATGAGTTTAACTTTCACTTTTAAAAAATAGCTTTCCATCATTCCAGTTTCGACGACCATTCCTCAAAACTCACTTATCGCGGAATGAGTTACTCGTTTTGTCGAAATGAATCACTTGACCAACCCTAGATACTAAGGGAGCATAAACCTCCGTTTTCCATTGAATCTTCACGAGCGCTGCTCCGAAGAACCGCTTAATCCTGTCTTCGTCCTTTCGCTTGTACCCGATTAGAGCAGCCTTCTTTGAGCACACTTCTGCAAACTTATGTAACCAACAGCATATATCCACAGTACGATATAGCTCTAGTTCGAAAGAGAAATAAAATTAAAAAAAAAACATAATCTTCTCCTGGTTCTTTTTCATAGAAATGAGGTATCCCTCGTGACGGATCAGCGGAGTTTCCATGAGCTTCATTGCGTCCTGAACAGACCTGAAATCCGTGTCTTGCGCGCATCTAAACTGTAACTAAACTGCGACTAAACTGTAAGACGCGACGGCGCGCGTTCGTCGCGTCTTACAGTTTAGTCGCGCGCGTCTTGCGAAAAAAACTCCGGAGCGAGACATATATGTAAACCAGCCGGGCTACGCGCCGCTTCGCCCGACTGGCGTGTCCTAAACGCATCAGTTTTCTCTGTGTTCTAGAGTGAACAGCTTGAAATGAATGCCTAGTATCAGCGTATAGATTGCTCTCCTTTCCAAGCTTTTCATGTAGGTTATAGATGTACTTTCTTGCGCTGGAACTTTCAAACATTTTCTATTTATTTCGCCACACCATGGAACTTGCTAGAATGTTATCTTTCTTCCTCATAACCGTTACATAGCAAAATCTCGAAAATACATTTTACAATATTCTAAAATCCATTCGTGAATTATAAGCTTCCTTTCCCCACATTCTTCTCCACAAACTCGATATCTAACTTCCCTACCTACGTTACTCTTTATCATTATCGAACATTTAGTTTCTTTCTCTCTCATTTAGTTTATAGCCAAAAGTTGAGCATCTACATTGCGAAATAACAGCGTATGCAGCTGGTCACCGACTTTCAAAAAGCTATGAATAACTCAAGAAGAAAAAGAGCTATAGATTTCAAATTTTTCAGAGAGCCAGCTCAGCATGAATTACACGGCTCCTCAAAATTTGATTTCGGTATCTTCAGAAATAATTGAACTACATGCGTCTGTTTGAAAATCGGTGACCTACTTATAGGGGAGAGATTAATCGCGTGGCAGTAGAGTGAGGCGGAAATTTCAAATATTTTTCACGTTTGTACCCTAGGTGGGAAAAGTATTCCCTAGCGGGCTATCTATTTTTGTACAGTGTAGGTGCAAATTGTAGGGGAATATTCCCCAGAAATTTCTCTTATTGTTGGCGGCCAAACTTTTAATCTTTACAGCGAGCTAGAGCCATTAGTTCTATCCAGACTTTCATCCACACCGCCTTTTGGTATCTCCCTCCTGTGTATGAACTACATAGTCGGCCTCCACAGCGTTCAGCCTTACACTTAGAAACTATACTCAAAATTTTCTCAATATCTAAACTCTCAGCTTAGTAATTCTAGACCCCTCTAGACTCCCTCTAGAAGACCATACACCTCTCTGAACGATGTTTAGTACTTTTGCCCTATTTTTATAAATTCAAGTAACGCTTGAAATACGCAAAAAAGCATGCCTGCAGGCGCAAGTAGGCCGCGCAGCGTCAGCTTCCTTTATGTACCAAACCCGCAGCCGACGGACTGTTAGTTGGCAGACAGCGAGTTCGAACCCCGCTAGGCTCGGGAGCTTTTGCAAATTTGGAAAACGCCTATTTGACTGTTCTTTGATCAGGTGCACACACGGACGCTTAGCGAATTATATAATAGTATTGACATATATATTTGGGGAATGAGTGTACTTATTATCAATTGTACCTGTTCCCGGAGAAACGAGACATTCACTTTCTCGTGTCCTCCCTTCAGCGTACTCTTTAGAATCCTGAATTACGAACAATACATCAGTTATAGGTACTTTTGACGACGATGACGCTCCGATGGTCGTACTCGTTTTCCTCCTCAAATGAACTCTTTCTATGCAAAACAATCTTTTTTTCTTGAAACAGTTTCTTATCAATGTCCCAAACACGTCCTTTCAGGTTTCACAATGATCCGTGCCTAGTAGGAGTGACGTTTCGAGAATGTCGGCCGGACCGGGCACTCAGAGGCACACCACGGCCCGACGAAAGGAAACAAATGCGGTTTTTAGCGCTCGTCTGCCAATTTAACATTTTCCTTATTTTCGAGTTTATGTATTGACAAGAGCGTTTAAATGAGCCCAGACCAGACATTTAAATTGCATTAGACACGGAACATGGCCAAATTTCAGTTCGTGATACTTTTCGCGTCCAGAGTTCCGATGTTCAAAAAATTCGGCGGCGACGCGCACGCGACGCTCGTCGCCGCTCTAGGTGTGCGTACTCCCGCAACGAAAAGTGCCAAAAGCAACAGGTGGTAATTTAAAATTCCGTTACAGTATACCTGGCGCATGTTCCGTTTTTAACTGTCTGGCGGGATCATACGTGATTGAGCGCTATTGAGTGCTGGGGTCAGCATCACCTGCTCACAAGATTTAGGCAAACTACTAGTGAAACGGTGCTTTTTGACTCTGTTGAAATTTAAAGCCCTGATTTCTCAGAGATCATGGTCTAGAAAATAGGAACGTATAAATCGTGATTCCGCCGCTACGGTGTTCAGCGAATTTTTCACGCTTTGAAGCGATACGACTTCATTTCTAGACAAGATATCAGGAAGATCGATAGCTTTTTAAGATCAATAACACATAGAGTTTCTCCTAGTATAGTGTTGGCAAACCCGATAACGAGATCCTCGGTCAGGAATGATCCCTCTCTTTCCCATCTCAATCATTTCAAGAGATAACCAATTAACGTGCGGTTGATTGATTGTGAGAGACAAGAGAGAAATGAGGAGACGCAGACAGCGAGAGAAATCTTTGCACATCTTTTTCTCAGCAACGGCGAAGTTTCAACAAAAAAGGAGAGAGTATGAGACTCAGGACATTGTGAGATCCTCGGGTCTCCCATTCTTCACCCGAGGTTCGCTCCAGAACGAGATTCAAATAACCAAGATCAGAGTGCACAAAATGTATACTTCGCGAGATATCCTAAACATCGTTTCCCAGCCAAGGCGCAGTCTTACTGCGTTTAGCGCATAGTAACGAGGCAAATGGCATCGAGGTATTCCCGGAACAAATAAATATTTCTCGCTAAAGAATTTTTTAAAAATATTTTTCAAAGGCTATTATGTTTATTATCGTCTAAGAAACATATTTTACAAGTATAACCATATTCGGTTTCAAAAAATTTCTCGCTTCCATGTCCCTTTAACACAAACAATTAGAAGAAGGAGAGTGGAGAAAAATTGACCGACCGACTGATGCGAGGAAAGAATGAGATAGCGAGGATCTCGTTATGACCGAGGAAATCGGGTCCAATATATGAATGAATAAAGGTCAACGAGGATCTCGTTTTCCTCAGTCTCGTTCTCTCTTGCGGAAAATACCCGAGGAATCGTTCTCGGGTTTGCGAACACCATCCTAGTACATAGTAGAAGTTGAGTAGATCAATTTGAAAGGCACCGGAATCTACAAACGGAACACAGCATTCCGACCGAAAGGGGACGTGTCTAATAGCGAATTGGCAACTAAATTTTAATTTACTGCACTATGGCTAAATGAATCTTCACCAAATTTTGGCGGCTCTTTGGACAAAATGGGGCTTTGACTATTGCTTTAATGATACAATTGTGGACTTATCAAGGTGGTATGATAAAGAAGAACGCTTTGCATGATTTGGTTTTGGCCCCCCCATAAACCCGGTTTGTCTAGGCCGCACTTTTATATTTACCCCAAAGCTCGTGAATGAAACACAAGTCTAAAGAAGTACAGTATACAAAAGCATACACACTGAACTCGCGCTAAAGTCTAATTACAGCGCAAGCAATTTTGCAAGCCAAGAACTGTGGCTCTGCACTATACCCATCTTGAACCATCCTACCCTTCAACATAATGTTGACATATCTCAGGCCGCCAAATACATAATGTAAACAAAAAATGGGAACATAATGTAAACATCAGTGTTAGCATTATGTTGATTTCAATGTTAACATTATGTTGGGCAATACCGGAGTATACGTAATATCCCAGATACCCGTATCTTAAATCCTTCCTAGTGTTTGATACATGATCTACTATGCTTACAATTAGTCATACATTGCAAACAAATCAAAGATGAATTGAATCATGCAATAGTAAAAACTTTTGATCGAAGGAAAGTTATGTATATCAGCATTGTTCTTCTTTGTCATCTTGATATCACGATATCGCGATTCTGCCATATAAGAACGTAATATTCAAATGAGAACTCTTGACATAAAACCTGTTTATGTTCAAGTTGCTTGTGCATTATAATAGATACGTTTAGAGGATGGTACCTCAAAAAGGCACATAAATGATTATCATCAAGCTATAATTTATCGAAACTATACTGAATCATCGATCCTCTCTGCAGGAATTACTGAACATTATTACCACACGAAATGTTGCTTTGCTCGCTATCAAGAGTGCTATCTTTCTGAACATGCAGATATGAGTCAATGCAAGCACCTCAGCTATGCGAGGATAAGGCCGGGAGAACTACTCATTCCTTCATTGCGACACCCCTGACAATGAATCACCAAGGCCCGTCAATAGACTAATGTGTTAATTTTATTTAAAAAAAATTGGCTTTCTCCCTTCTTTTAGCTCTGTCCCCGACGCATTGAATCTAGTATTTCGGTCTCTCTTTTCACCTTAGCAAAAATCTATCTCTCCTTGATCTCTCCCATTTCTGGTACGGCTGCCTCAGCGCCGGATGGTGAAGCTGCTTACCCACCCCCCCCCCTCGAGATATCCATTTTCCATTCCCTCCTGCTGCTCAGCGTGTTCCCCTAAATGCATGCTTCAGGAGAGCTTCGATCGCTGTCTCGAGAGAACGTTGCGCTAACATAAACCATCTCTTGATCTGTGTTTATTGTGCAAGTAAAGGCAAGAGATAAGGCTCGATTCGGCACCGCGAATGATAAAGCGTCGCTGATTCATGCTACTCCGCCCTACGAGAAGATGACTCGGACGCGTCCCTTTATAACCTTATCTCAAGACTTCACCCCTCCATTTCCATGGCCATGCACACACTCAGTCTACTGCTTTCAGCGCTTCTTTGCGGTTTTCGATTAGCGGGTAATCTAACTTCTATTACTACTATTCCTTTTGGCCAACACAGGTGCGGTGTCGTTCTTCAAAAGTTCGTCCGTGTACGATGAGTACGACTTTCCCGTGGGTGTTCCAGTAAGTAGACTGTAAAAACGACGGCTTAGAGTAAATCAAGATTGTAACTACAGTTCCCTCTGTCATTCTGCACGACAACGTCGAAATGTTACATCTATGCATCTTCCGTAGCTGGGTAAGTCATTTCACGAGCAATCAATTATTGGTAAATCATGCTTCTTACTCCATAGTGCGCTATTAACCTGCTTTTCAGCAACAGCTATGCTGACAACCTAATTATCAAGGATGGAGATAATAATTTGGGAAGGTAAAATCGCACAAGTATCTCTCAAAATGCCAAATTTAGCGTGTCGGAGCTGTCCGCTTCACTAAGCAGCGATAAGACAAAGGTGAATTTGAATAGACTCTTAAAGGGCCCCTCCAAGCAATATCTACAATCAATCAACAGATCTTTTAAAGGGACACGGAAGTGATTTTCAAGTGAAGCTTATATGAAAGATTTTGTCGTAATTAGTATAAAACCAAAAGGAAAAATAATAAAAATTAATAGTATTCGAGAAATGATTTTTTGAAATTTCGTCCAACGACGACGTTACTGTGTTTAGCGAAAAGAATTAAGCCAAAAGCGACATTCCTCTTAACGACGGAAGCCCGGAACGAAAAAATAAAACATGCGATTTTCGAGTTTTTTCTTCAATTTTTTTATTGTCACTATGTTTTTTCTAACATTTTGAAACCTTAGAAGAATTTTCATCGAATTTTAAAACTTTTGGTTAGAGGCTGCTTCCTCCCTTTAAGATTAAAATTGAAATTGGTTATCTCTTGAAATGAATGAAATGGTTGGAGGGGTTTTAGAGGGCAATATGGTTTACTGACAACTAACACTGCATTTAAAATTTCAAGATGTAAGCTCATTTCAACTTTATTAAATGTGCTTAACCTCATTCAGATGCCAAAGATTATCACAAGTGCGGTGACCATTACCAACAACAATGCTGAAGGCACACCATCATCTCCAGTCGTTGTCTATGTCGTAGCTGATCTTGGAGGTATGTAGAATTGAGCGCTTATTGTTGACGTCATGAGAGAATGTATCATTTCATCATAGTCAACGACAAGTTACTCCGGTCGCACCTAGAGACACCCAGGATGCTATCTGGGCATCTCCCAAAAGTGTGTGGAAGTGTGTGGAAATAGACACCCAGGATATCTCCTGGGTATAACACTTTTCTCCTGGATGTATCCGAAAAACGGGATATATCCTAGAGACATCCAGGATATCTATTCTCACACACTTTCACACACTTTTGGGAGACGCCCAGGTAGCATCCTGGGTCCTCGAATGAACGCATCGAAATATATCTTAAATTTACCGGAAGTATGTGCTCTGAATATTTATGCCAATATTATAAAGGGTAACAGCAACACGTTGGTCCTGATCCTGATATAATATTTCCTTTCTTTAAGCGGATCTACCTCCTGTATATGAAGCTCCGTGGACTCAGGATGCTGGTTTCGTTTTACCTACCGTAACGATTATGAGTGCATCGCCGTATTCCCTCGTTTCTACCGGATCTGGAGGAGTACGCAGAACAATGAGCTTGTTTTATACAATATTCTTGCAAGTATCAAAAATTAAATATAAATTTGATATTCAGTCTGGCAACTACTCAATGTACGCATCGGGTTACGATAGTGGAGTGGACGGCAACGCAGATGGATGCGTCAGCGTTCTGAGTGGAGAGTAAGCTTTTCGAGATGAGTCAAAGCGAGAATTGGGAGAACGTCATGAAAGTCAAGTTCATCGTGACCAGAAATCGGCAACATTCGTTTTGATAGGGTGATAGAGAGAACTCTCCAACAACTGGAATATATTTATAACTTTATTATACTCGCTGTGACCACTGTTCTAAAGCCGTATCTTGCAGCAGTTCTCTGGGCTTCGTCGCGAACGTCGTTAGCCCGCTGCTTACCGTTCACTTCAGCGGAAACAATCCACAGATAACGACATCGACTGCCGTTTGTGAGAACCACTTTCGCATTTTGATGAGCAACTGCCTAATACCGATATTACTATGTGAACATACAATCTGAGTAATAGATCATTCTTTTAGCTCAAGTTCAAACGCTGACTTACTCGCAGTTCGTTACATCCGCCGGCTACTTCGGTTGTGCGGGGCGACAGGTTTGTCAAGCTGTGGACTAGTAGATTCAATTGGAATTGCAGTATCACAAGTACAGCACGACTCAAGTCGCAAACTATACATTTACCACCGGCAGGTGAGGCACTGTGATTTCGTGTAGCATATTTGAGAAAATAATATTATATCCAGAATAAGTAGCGCACTGCATTTTGCAATAGAAAATCGGTATGTGCAATTTACTGTACAGTTGCGCAACATAAACGTTATTTAGCGACATCAATATCATCGTTGACATGGACGATTACGTTGTGGGCAGTGATAAAATGACTTTGACATTTGTCGGAAGCTCAGGAGGGTATGTCGGTTAAAGTTACGTTGGTTGTAAGTTCATACTGATGCAGAAAAGTAACGGCTTACGGTACCGACACTAGTCCCTACTTCAATCAGCACATTTCCTCTGCCCTTGCCTCGGTATGAAATTTTTTCGAGAATAGTCGTGAATCGGAGTAGGACGTGCCCATCTTGCAGAGCCTAACCTCAACATGGGCCCAGTCAAATGAGAAGTCGCAGTATCGGCTCAACATACGAGCTGCCCTAACGGCACCTACAACTCAATCCCCTGCCAATCCTACGCAGCCGACAGTCGCACCGCCAATGGATACTACAACGCAGAGCAGTCGAGGTTCTAGAACAAAAAAAAATTAAATATTAAATAGACATATAATATTACCAAAAATTTTAGGTTTGCCTCTATTCGTCACTGCTGCATTCGTTATCTCATACGCGCTGTCATAATTGTCGTCTTCGTTTATTGCCTTCCTCGATTGTTATCATTACGGGATAAAGCACTTGCTACTCCGATAGATGTTCGTCCAAGAGAGAAGAGAGGAACCTCGATTACACGACAATGATAAACAGCGAGCAGAGTGGCTGACTGAGACGAGTCGAGTGGCTGCGGCTGATTAAAGGGCCCCTTCAGGCAATATCTACCATATGCATTTTTCGACATCATTGGATAGCTCTCAATGTCCTGAATCTCATCCTCTCTCCTTTTTTGTTGAAACTTCGCCGTTGCTGAGAAAAAGCTGTGCAAAGATTTCTCTCGCTCTCTGCGTCTCTTCATTCCTTTCTTGTCTCTCACAATCAATCAACCGCTCTTAAAGGGAGGAAGCAGCCTCTATCCAAAAGTTTTTGTTGTATCCTCTGATGATGAGTTCCCCGCTGTATTCCCAGTGAGTAGGTATACTACTTTATCACAGGGAACAGGACAGGGAGATGAGAAGGGAAGACGGATTGGAGAGAAGAGGGAGAGGGTAGGAGACGAGATGACTTGAATGTCAGAATGACTTGGGGGAGGCTCCCGAGAGAGGGAGAGCGCGCGAGGGCGCGGGGAATGGCTAGTCAGGGGAGCGAAGGGTAGA
>LS874745.1:205640-232477 GCA_900490955.1 Micoletzkya japonica | reverse complement strand
TTGGCTTTCATATGAAAGTTTATCGCCTAAATAATATAGAAATCAAAACCAGAGTGCACAAAAATGTCTACTTCGCGAGATATCCTAAAAATCGCTTCCCAGCCAAGGCGCAGTCTTACTGTGTTTAGCGCATAGTAACGAGGCAAATGGCATCGAGCTATTCCCGGAACAAATAAATATTTCTCGCTCCAGAAATTTTTTAAAAATATTTTTGAAAGGCTATTATGTTTATTATCGTCTAAGAAATGTATTTTACAAGTATAACCATTTTCGGTTTCAAAAAATTTCTCGCTTCCATGTCCCTTTAAACCCTATCCCGTTCAGAATGCCCCGCTCCATTTCTTCCACCTTCTCGCAGCGTCGTCAGGCAACGCTCAAGATGCTCTACATCGAACGACCCCGTTGCTCAACAGATAAGCTTCGATTTACGATTTCGTACAGATACCTACAACATCTTCCTTTCAGGAAATCACAGCGGGCACTCCCAATGCACATCTTCTCGATACGTTCTGTTGCTACTGCAAAGACCCCGGCCACTATTCCTCCAACTGCCCTGGCTTCGTAAGTATTTCGGATCGACTAGGTCGTCTCAACGCCCGAGTTCTGTGTCACCTTTGCACCAATCCACACTACGGAAAATGCATAGCCATTGGCAGGTTTGAGACATACCACAAATCAAATATTACTTCAGATCTTGTTGAAGTTGAAACTATTATATCTATGTGTGCTTTTTAAACTCTTTTCCAGGTCCCTCTCTTCTATAGAATTGGATCAGTGATGTGAGAGGTTCTGTTGACTGTCTTTGTTCTTCTGTAATCTACCCATTTCAGGTGTTTCTACTGCTTTGAGAGTAGCCGATGGCGTACCGCTCGCGTTCATCATACGTCCCTTTACACATCCCCTTCTCGTCGTCAAGGCGAAAGAAGGCGGTAGTAAACGTCGAACGAAGAGGTGCACTCGCTCCACTGCCGTTGGACCGATCGATGCTGAAATGTGTGCCTTTTGTGAACGTATCTTTTAACCATTTAACGGTTGAACCACGAAATAGGCTGATAGAAATAGACGAAATAATGTCACAGGTAGGATTGAAGTGGCTCAATTCGCTGGGTTGTCGTTGAGTCTTTACAGGCATCATTGGATAATTCATTGTTAGTTACATATGTCTTGCTAATTTAATAATTTTTATAAAACTTTCTGATGCATTGTAGTTGAATGGAAATTTATGCGAAATAAGCTAGGTGTCCCTGAGTAAAATATATTCGCATGTGACTCACATCTTCTATACAATTATTTTTTGTCGTCGACGATTTCTGAATGCACGATGAAGGCTACAACATGAATAATAAAAATAATTTGTTCATTATATACTTCTTCTTTCTATCTCTTTTTTGTTCTCGCATTTGTTTGTGAAATCACATGAAATACTATTATTATTTTAATGAGAAAAAGAAAATGCAAGCTCAAGACAGCATACTATACCCATCACCCGAGTGTAAATCATTATTCTAACGGTTAATGACCAACTGACTCACATTACGGCTGCTTTGCACAGATAAGAAAGCTTAGTATGCCATACGCATCACCCTCAACCTTGAATGTTTCTCTTGATTTTCGTGGCATTCGTGGCATTCAATCAATCTTTAGCAGGTGAGCTTTCTAGACAAAATCTTGAAACTGTTAGCTGTAGTAACTTGTGACTTTTTAGAATATGTTCTAATTGATTATACAAATAAAACTTGCATATATGATGTTTATTGTAAGGAAGAAAGTGAATTTTTTCAGTAGTGAATTTTGATTTCTCAGTATTGTACGATGAAGTTGACTTTGCTGCTCCGCAGGTTCGATCACACTTATATGAGTTCAACAATGGTTTTGTCCTTTAGGTTTACCTGACGAAGTGCAACCCGGGATGCTTGATATACGTTTCGGTTAATAATTCTAGTGAGTATCAGGGAGTTGCGGAGAACCTTAATATTGTCGATCCAAACACTGGGGATATTGTCACTTCGTATGTGGATCGCTATTGCTTTAAGTTATTTCATCTTCAGTTTACACAGTCTGAGTCTGCTAAATAAAGCTGATGGATCAAAGGAAGGCTATGCGCTCGAAGACGTAAGTTTGTAGTGGAAAATCTCGTAGAGCATTGCATGGGTGTGGCGATCAGAAGACCCTGCCTTATCTTTCTGAACTGTGTGCTTTCTCTCACTCGACAATAAGACGCACAAATATGTAAGACTCGCCGCGGTAAAGCTCAATTGCAGAACGGCCTTTCTTACTACGTACGCAATGATAATCCTAATCTTGAAACAGTTCCCTGCGCCTTGTACGCCATCTCATACGATGCTAGTACGAACGTTTTATTAACTTAAACTTCTTAACAGAATGCATATTATGACTTTAGAGAATCCTAACGGCACTGTATATGAAGCCTCACTCATAAATCTGACTACCTCTTCAAGCTTCACAATTATCGATTCTTCATCGTTTAGCGTACAATTGTTGTCGGATCAAGGCGTTAGTTTAAGAGTTCTAAAATAAAACAAGGACATTTTAGAATGTTTCGTATTTTGCATATACTGCCGGCTGCGATAATGCTATTGAACAGCCCACCCCCGACAAATGCAGAGCAGTTATCCGTGACAAGTATGATTTAAAAAAATCATAATCTAACATAATCTGATTGCTTAGCGCAACATCAACCACAAAAATCGTCAACGTTAACAGTCCTCTCTTCTCCATCATTCCGTCTGGACGCTTAACGGTTTCCTACAGTGGACTATTTAGTAAGGATAGGCTCCGAGCATTAGAGTTAACAAAAAATCCAGGCTACACGCAGCCGCTTAATCAGTCGTTCTACGTCTCATCGGGAGGATACATCGGTTGCGCGAATACACCGTCAAATGTGACGTTCAGAAAGTACTGTTTTTTTAAAGATTGCTTCAGACAACGCAATCGACATTCCGTTCTCGTCTCTATCCAAACGAAACGCATTACGTACTGTCCTCCGACAGGTATGCAACAAATAGACAAGAGTCATATCATTATTTTAAAGGCTCGAAATACTTCATCTAACCAGCAGTGTGGACTCGAGCGAAAGCGACCCGATCACTCTAACCATTGACGGAGGACAGATAGTGGAGTAAGAATTGTAGTCACTCTCTGGACAGTTCACGCCTTCAGGCTTAATTCTTCTGTATACACAACGACCGACCTCACAACTCGAGTAATCTAGCTTACTTATGAGTTTTCCAATTTACAGTATTCAGCAACTTCTCGTCGACTGGCAGAGCTCCGCTGACAGCAGCGACTTCCTTCTCCTCATCGAGAACCAAGGAGCAGCTCCAGATCCGACAACGACGACAGTGTCTTCTACAACGACCGAGGCCGAATCGACCACAACAGGTTTCGACTCCAAAAATCCAAGCACTGTCTCGTCTACGAAACTTGCTGATCTGTTATCCACCACGTCCTTTCCCATGTATGAACACTCCGAGACCTCGCCAACCAGCATCCCATCTTCTAGCAGCACTGAATCCCCTAGTAACTACGCCTTTTCTATCTCCACGCTGACATCTTCGGGGATCAGTGAAACACCGGAAATTAACCCTAATAGTGAAGAATCCACAACACTTCTGACTACGGTATCAGGCTCAATAGTTGAGATCACCGATGCGACCTCTCTTGGGACTCAGACCACAGAATACTTCGAGTCAACCATAATCCGCGTTTCTACGGAAGAAGCTTCTGGATACTCTAGCACCCTTGGAAGAAGCACGGGAGGGAGTTCAACAGCTGAGGAAACAACTTACGCTCTTCTGACAACATCTCTCGCTTCTTCTGAGTCTGCTTTCTCACCTATCCAGAGCACACCCGAATATCATTCGACCACAGAAACTCTCTCTACCTTGCCTCCGACGGTAAGCACCGCCGAAGAGCACTTCACGGCAACAGCAGACGCCTTGACCACGAGTGCACATGAATCTACATCGCAGTCCTCATCAGACAACACCCTATCGACCTATTCACCGTATCCATCCAATCCTGCTTCGACCGAACCAATAACCGATGCGTACGAAATCTCGACCTCGGACTTGGCTACGGACAGCACTACCATTCTTCAGACATCGGCCTTGTTGGATACATCAATTCTTCCTATTTCTACAGACTTCACAAACTCTCCGACTGCACCACGCACAACGGAAATCTCTACTATATTTTTACTATCGACTACACTGGAACTAACAAGCTCAACAGGGATCTACGAGACTACACAGTATACGACGGGGCCTCCTCCTTTATTCACTTCTACGATAATAAGCGATACCTCACCGGTCAGAACCACTTCCCAAGCCAGCAAGCCTTTCACGACTAGTGAAAATCAAGAAACTACGGGTGCCACAGACCAAGAATTCTCTTCAGCAATGACAACCTCGACAAGCAGAGATGAGAAAACGACGATAGCTCAAGGAAGAACGACGACGACGGAGGCAACCACACCACATCTCGCAACTTCAAATACTATGGGATGGACGACAGAAGATGTCACGAATACGGAGAAGACAACCACACCCCATCTCGAAACTTCAACTACTACGAGATGGACGAAAGAAGATGTCACGAATACGGAGAAGGCAACCACACCCCATCTCGAAACTTCAACTACTGCGAGAGACTGGATAACAGAAGATATCACGACAAAGATGCAAGGTACTACAAATGCACTTGACAAGACAACAACAACAACAACAACAACGGAATCGCCAACGACCACGACTAAAGCGCATACCACTTCTTCTCTAGGAGAAACCACAACGACTCGAGTGCCTGCCACCTCCACTCAATCAACAACCGAGAAAACCGCTTCAACGTCGGAAGCTCCCACTACATCCACCAGTGCAGCGACGTCTACTTCGAGCGTGTCTAGCACGATTCCACCAGCAACCACTACTGTAAAACAGCCGAGTTCCTCTGCACCAACCACACCTGAGACATCAACAAACAAGACTACCGTCACTCTTCCAAATACAACAGCTCCAAATGAGCAAACAACGATTATCCCTCACGGTACGACTACGGAACCACCGAAAGACATGGCAACGTCAACGACGGGAACGGAATCAAGCTCAACGACGACGACCACTGTCACTCCACCACAACAGCCGACAACACACCCTGCACCAGCCGAATCAACGACGAACGGCGGAGGAGGTGAGCAGCAATAGGCTATGGGTCAACAAAATGTGCCGTTCAGGTTCCATCATCCTCTCATCACTACTCGCCCCAACGGTAGCTCTGCTCTCATTCTTCGCATAGAATCCCCAGCGTACATGTGTCATTCCTTTTACCGGTCACGATAAACACGCGTTGTAGTTGTGATTTCCCGAGTGTGAAAGGGGTCGTAAACTAATAAAATAACAGAGAATGAGTGTGAAGATAAGCGGTGACGAGACTGCACTGCGTCGATAAGTGACTGCGGCCAATTACGAGAAGGTCATGGCTCCATTCCATCTCATCCTTATCGTCTATCTTTCATACCTTACTTGTAAGTAGGCGCTATCTGTAGTCACAACGTTGAAGCATAAGGTTTGGTCAAATTCGTATGCGGTGTTGCCCTGTTTGAATTCACCGCGATCTTCGATGAATTCGACTTTATCGGCGAATCAGAGGTTTTGCTCACTTCTATATAGCAAGCACGTAGTCTTTTTAAGATACTTCTTACACATTGCGATAACGGTTGTCAAATTTACGCATCAATTGATAACTCTACCGCTGATATAGCAAAGAATATTTTCATCGCAAGTGGAAATGGAACTCGGTTATCATCGTATGTATATTTTTGAACCTCCCACTGAATCAAAGGCACTTTAGGTTATTCAACATAAGCACAGCAATAGATACATTAACCACTTCAAAAATCCCGTTCATTTTAGAGGTAAGCTTTGGACGCATAAGCTGAGAATACCAGATGATTCAGGAGGGTGAATACGTCATGCTCAACGCCAACGACGATCTAGTTTCGGGCCCGTTGGTCGTCTACACAGTTGGCCCTAATGCCGGTAGTTTGGACTTCTAAGAATATTATTCAGAAGTTGACATTGCATATCTTTGCAATGTCAAAGGAAATTTAGACTAAGAATGTGAAAGGTAGCAATTTAGACTTCTACCAATAGCATTCAGAAGTTGATATAGACTAAATTTAGCCAACTACGAGAACCATGAGATGTACGAGGCGAGTAGCATGTCCCGACCGACGGCCGTCGCCTCCGTTCTCTCGATAATGAGCGCCACTCCGTTCTACGTCGACGCCGCTTCCGACATTACAGTGAGCGAAGGAGGCCTCGACGACAGCGTATCTATTGCTGAGCCTCACTTATTACGTACATGAGCTCGAAGAAGGCATGATAATCTCAGCTGAACGAGGTGACCGCGTACACGACGGGCTTCGACAATGCAATGCGCGTTAACACTGATAAGTGCGTTCACGTGCTGCATTCAGGGTAGGGAGGAGTAATGAATAGGACTACAGGAGACCTGCCTTCAGCTTAGAACGAGGAGTTCACGTCTACGTCAACAGTCCGATCATTACGTTCACCTTCACACGCTGGGAGATTGTCGACATTGCGGCGACGAGTGAATTCAGTTCGTAGTAGGGTAATGTCGATTAGTTGTAGATGTTTAGGCTACGTGCAGCCAGTACAAAGCAATATGTACGTCGCCTCGCCCGGGTACATCGGATGCCAAGCGCAACAGGTTTCCTTCAGTATTTACAACTTCATATAGCCAACTCATATTATAGGTCTACCGATCTTCTCTGTATCCCGACCAAGTACATTACGAATTGGATGCTGGACAGTGGGGAAACAATAAGGCAAAATATATTTCTAATTCAGAAAACAGCATCTATACATCGACGTTGACGCGAACACAGAAGAAAGCTATCCCGTAGACATTGTAGTTCCTGATCCTTTTCGTATCTATTCGTAAGGTTCCGTATAAGTTTCAGAAAAGCATAATAAACCACAGATATTTCGGCACTACGGGTCATCGAGAACTTTTAAATATAACGACAGAGGTATTCAAAGCTTGACCTTACAAAGCAGAAAAGAGACCTAGCGTCTACTAGTTGACTGGACGAAGCATAACGACAAGTCGTTCTTTCGCGTAATGATCCAACCTCTCCTCAACTTTACAATCCCAAGCTCTACAACGATATCTCCAGAAACGACAACTACAGGTTAGTAAGAAGAACAAATCCTGGACCGTAAAGGCATCAGGTGCCTCTGGCCATCCGAGTTACTTAAGCATAATGTTCTTTGTTCTTGCCCTGTGTCGATAAAGCATTCTATCACGATTCTCTCCTATCGCTAATCTCAAGCGGATCAAGAACATGCTGACTCTCTCCAAGACAAGTGTTGACTGATAAGAAGAGTGACGGTCTCGGAGGGTGAACCATGTGCGCCGACCGAATTACAGCGCTAACTTTGTTTATTTTGAGTTCATCTTATTTATCAGGTAAGCTTATGCAGTGTTCTTTGTAAAAAAAAGTTTCAGAATGCTCGATCATTCTTCCCCATTCCACCATCTACGATGAACACGACTTTTTAACTGCGAGTGACTCTACTAATAAACTTACTTATTGCGCTTGAGATTGCTTCTAACTTTTCACAGCAGGCTATTGCAGAGCACAATGGCGCTCGATGAGTGCGCTAATGGCTGCAAAATATTCGTATCGTTAGACTCAAGGACAGCCGCAGGCGCGAAGAATCTTTCGATTGTCAATAGATCAGGAGAAGTGGTAACTACGTAAGCGCAGTCTGAGCAAACTCCTACTATGGCAGCAATTCAGATTGTACGACATTGCTCAGCAGGTGGACCAGTCGACGGGTGCGAAAACACCGCAGACGTTGGTGAGGTGCCACGTTCTCCTACGTTGAAGAGCATGTGGATTACAGACAACTGGATCGTATTCCATCGCCAACACCAACGCCAGACAAACTGCGCCGCCCATCGTGCTCTACATAGTAGATCCCGGCACATGTTGGAACGTTATACATTCCGTGTACAAGGAAATTCAGCTAACTACGAGACCGCCAGCGTCTTCGAAGCATCTCAGCTAAACCCCGTCTCCGCGCCGCGGACCGTCGTTACCGTCATGAGCGCCAATCCGTTCTCGGTGGCCGTCCGGCCGGGAGTTGATGTGGGCTACGGCAGGAGACCAGTCTAGGAACGTTCCTCATCAGAACAGCAAGGTCTCCGCCTATGCCACAGGCTTCGACGCAGTTACAGATACTGAGATATGCAAGCCAGTCCTCGAGACAACGTATGAAACGTATGTTTCTCCGTTACGTAGCTGTTCAGACTGGACACCGGATTCGATCTGAACATCTACGGCCCGATAGCTTCGGTTGTCTTCAACTCCAATAGCAACGTGACCGTGAGCGCGGAGCACCAATTCAGTAAGAAAGCAAGAGGGAGCAACGTTAGCCTTCCCCTTGAGCGTATCGCCAAGTCCTGAACTGGAGGGGTTTCGTCTCGTCGCCGGGCTACGTCGGATGCACGGCCGCAGGGGTGAGAAGGGGGTCGCAAATAGAGAGCGACTAACGGGTGCCATTTCATATCTTCATTCTTCCCTTCCGTTTCTTCCATATATAATCGAATCAGTTATCCGTTAGTAGCACTCTGGCTGCCAATTTCGGGATGCAAGGTAGTCTGCAGGTGTATCGCTCCTCCCTGTACACGTACGAGACGCACTATGAGCTCATCGGCACCAAGCAAGTCATGCATTATTGAGGGTGTCTGGAAGGCGTAAAGTGCAGCGTAGGAGGAGGGGACAACGCCTCTTGCAGGAACCTTTCGCTAACGATCTCCGCAGACCTCCACACGAACGCTTCTGTTCAGTTGGCACCGGACGCGGCTAACTCGATATAGTAAGGCCGTGGCTTTCCGCGGAAATGAGATACATGTTCAGCATGGACGGCATAGATCAGCAGAAGGAAGTCGACATGACATGTGAGGTACGGAGCATGGCAACCACAAAAGCTTAGAAATTCTCAGCGCTTATATGTGGTGTGGAAGGACAGCGCTGACGTTGGGTCGTACTACGCACTTCGCATAATACCGCAGGCTGGAAACGACGTCACCAGCACAGAGTCCACCGAGACAACGACCCAAACTTCTGGTATCTCCAAGACAAGGACGTGCACCTTTGAATTCTCTATTGCAGCCCCGCACTCATCTGCTACAACTATTCTAATCCTTGTTCTCTCCTTGCTCCATAGGAACTACTTGTCCTAGCAAGCACGAATGCGCATAAATTATGGATAAAGCTTTCTCGAGGATTAACATGGATATGTGGAGTGTTCAAACGTCAACTTTGAATTTTCAGCTAGATTCCCAGGAAGATTGTTTAACACTAACTCATACGAGGATATGCCTCCTCTAAGGTAAACGTGCATAACATAAACGAACGATTTTGCTTCAAATTGTCGACCTATGGCAAACAATTACACCAGTACTGAAAAGGGAGTATTGAGATGTTGTAGCTGCATAGGTAGTACAATAAGAATCGAATAAAAATGTTGCTCAACGTTTGATCCAGTTTTGGTGACGTAAAAAAGGTGGATGCGTGTAGGATAAGTGGATTATCGAGAGGAAAACTGCTAAGATCAATCCACGCCTTTTGTTGAGTACATGAATAATGCATTTAGTCGGTTCTCCCTTGTTTGCCCACACCTACTACTCTTCCTTTCCCCGTCCGCATTCCATCACCAACAAAGCTGTCGGTCTATGGGATCAGATGGCCTCAATGATTCGATTTATTTTATAAGCTACACCGCTGAGTACTTCCCCTATTGTTTCTCGTGAGTTCTTTTGAAAACTAATTTTATAACATCTGTGGTGAACTAATTGACCTGACATTTCGAACTGTTTGACAATGACACAGTGTTCTGGCTGCAGCGTAAATGTTAAGCGAATGAGATGCCAAAAATTAGAACGATTTCGGTAGGAACTCTCGCACGGAAAACATATTATCCAAGCATTGCGTCTCGTTCGCTTAACATTTAGAACATTGTGATGAAAATCAAGACTTTTAATTTCAAGGATTTCATTGTCCAGCATTAAGGATGAATTAAGTGCAACTTAGTGCGAATCAAGATGGTTGTTTCCTTAAATAAAAATTAGATTTTTCAATCTTTATCTGGACCATAAATGGAAACCTAACTCACAATCCCGGGCACAAATATAACAATGAGAAGTATTCTTGATACTCGAAGAAAAGTAGGACGAAACGAAATCGGACCCGCGAAAATCCAGCAAATACTTATCTGGTCTGATTAACAATCGTTTGCAGAAATGAGTATACTGGAGTTCTCGGAGGTGTCTATGTCTATTTTTGGCAGCTAGTAGAAGAGAAGAACAGCCAGAAATTCATACCAATACTGGAACCTCCAGGTTTGTGAGCAGTAGAGAAAGATTTTACTGTACTAATGTAGAAAATAAAACTATGAATACAACATGGATAAGGTGTTTCGCCCCCACGATTTTTTAGCTGATACCGCATGTTTATTCACTAATTATTTCAGATACGCCTGACAGCGTGACAGATCAGACATATGACGGGGAAATGGGCATGGTCCTTCAAGGACAATTATTCACATGTTTCGATGTTTGAGCGATTTATTTATATATTTAACTTTTTCAATACAGGGCGTACCACTAGATCCCAACGCGAACAAGCATTTCAAAATATCATCTCCATACTTTCAATCGATGGTAAGTTTCAATTAGCTTTAAGAAAAAGTTGTTCTTTTTAGACTAGCCTCTACGAGAAAAGGCGAACCACCGAGGACCAGGGATTGTTGAGTTCCTTCCTAGTTTTCCCCCCTGATGTTCTCGCTCTTATTATTGGTTTGATATTTGCTGCTGCCCTGGTGCAATCAGTAAGAATGCACGTGTGGAATCGAAGTGGTCGAAGATGTAAGTCATACTTGTTTGTCAGCCTTCTCTACCAAAGAACGTTAACTATGATATAAATAGTCCAAAATTCTTCTCACTTGTGAATTATGAATGAACACTGCATGTTCTACTCAACTCTAAAGGCAAATTCTATGCCGAAACATATAGCTAAATGTTTAGATCAGCTTATGGCAATTCCACAATTTGTCATGCTACCTGCCATATTCCTGATATTTACGATACACGGTGCAGGTTTTAATGGCAACAACATAGTCACTGTATTGTATGATACGTAAGTTTATAGTTAGCAGCATGGGGTTCAACATATAACAGTGGGAACAATGATCTACTTCAAAATCTACCTACTTCAAAGTGACCCATCTCCGTCACAGATCAATGTTTCAGGACTTTCGATATGCTGACGGTGGAAATGCGAACAGGGCAACGACGTTTCATCGGGGAAGAGCGACACTTGGTGCTTATGAGTGAAGATGTGAGTTGATTGAAGCATATTATTAGATATGTTGCTTCAGTTATCCTACTTTGTGACTCCATCAAGTAAACCGATGCTTATTGTGCCATCTCTATACGATCGCATCCACGATTTGTGCACTGATCCTTCACTTGTCTCGCCAGTCATGACTATGGATACGGTTCTACAGGCATTCGAAAAGGACTGCGTGCTTGACAGGTTTGAAGTAGGTGGGTGACATCCAGTTAGATTTGCTTTTCTACTACAAAACCATAAAGAAGAATGAGCGCAGATTTAAAGTGAACAAAGATGCAGCAAGCTTATTGAAGTCTATTAACACGAATGCTACAGTATTCCAATCAACGTGATGGCAATGAACGCAGACAACGTTACCGTAACCAATATCGACATTGACACATGGTATTATTTCGTCTTCAACAAGAACACGAGCAGAAAGACCATGGAATATATCAATCAAGTCATACTTAGATTATTCACGGACGATCAGGTATGTTCGTAAATAAATTTTATAGAAACGTATCGTTTACTTTAGTTCCAAGATCTCTGGGCCCCACGTTTCGCGAAAATGTCTGCAGATCAGCTATGGGGTGGAGTAAAAACGGCGCCGGCCATGACGTTTTCCAAGTTCACGTATGACACTTATGCAATGTTCATAAAATTGAAATGATTGAGGTTAACGAACTGGAAGGATATCTGGCCGATATTGGCGTGCCTATATGCTCTTTCTGTATTAGCTCTCGCAATTGAGAATCTCGCTTACTACTTACCGTGTAAATGCTTCCACCACACTGTTAGAAAATTTTCAGAATATACCGGGTATGTAAGGGTTTCCTGACGAGTTCACCATCTCATTGTACTGTTATTCGTTGCTATCATATCGATTGAAAGGGTTTTATGATGAAATCGTATACTGTGTAAAGAATTGAACCCCATACTAGGTGTTGTAGAGACAATACATTGGAAAATCGTGTTTATCGCACAAAATACGAATGTAGAATACAGCTCAGGTGAAACCTCGCCTTTGCTGCGTATACGAATTATTCATTCGGTAGATCCTGTCTTGTTTGATTGTC
Organism: Micoletzkya japonica; assembly: GCA_900490955.1. Lineage (NCBI taxonomy): Eukaryota > Metazoa > Nematoda > Chromadorea > Rhabditida > Diplogasteridae > Micoletzkya > Micoletzkya japonica. The sequence continues at coordinate 219,955 of LS874745.1, read as the reverse complement.
CCTCCTACTTTTCCTCCCCCATCCGCATTCAGCCACCAAAGTTGTCGGTCTATGGGACCAGATGTCCTCAGCGAATCGCAATATTTGATAAGCTATACAGCTGAGTACTTTCCATATTGTTTCTCGTGAGTCTTTTTGTAAGGACTTTTTATAGTAAAATAAACATTCTGGAGTTTTGTACTGTGAATTTTTTAAAAAGTTGTGTAGAATCAGGTTGATTTAAAAATAATGATAATTGATTTATAAATGGTAAGCCAATTTGCAGAAATGACTATACGGGAGTTCTCGGAGGTGTCTACGTCTATTTTTGGCAGCTAGTAGAAGAGAAAAAGAACCAAAAATTCATACCAATTTTGAAGCCTTCAGGTTTGATAAGATTTTTCATACCTTTTCTCCAAACATTTCAGACTCGCCTGAAAGCGTGACAGATCAAACATATGATGGAGAACTGGGGATGGTTCTTGAGGGACAAATACTTACATGTTTGGATGTCTGTCCCATTCACTTACTTATCCTTAACGTTTTCAATAACAGGGTGTTGGTCTGGATCCAAACATGAACAAGCATTTCAAAATATCTGCTCCTTATTTTCAATCGATGGTAAGCTTCGACTCAATTTTTAGCTTGGAGGAGGTGCTCATTTCTTTCAGACTAGTCTGTATGAAAAAAGGCGAAGTGCCGAGGATGAGGGATTATTGAGTTCTTTCTTAGTCTTTCCTCCTGATGTTCTTGCCCTAATTATTGGCTTGATATTTTCTGCTTCACTCGTGCAATCTGTAAGAACGCACGTTTGGAATCGAAGTGGTCGAAGGTGTAAGTCATGCTTGTTTGTCAGCCTTCTCTAGCAAAGAACGTTAGCTATAATATCAATAGTCCAAAGTCCTTCTCTCTTGTGAATTATGAATGAACATTGCGCGTTCTACACAACTCTGAAAGCAAACTACAGAAACACATAGTTGGATATTTAGATCACCTTACGGCTATTCCGCAATTTGTGATGCTACCCGCCATATTCCTTATCTTCACAATACACGGCGCAGGTTTTAATGGCAACAACATAGTCACCGTTTCGTATGATACGTGAGTTTTATTTTTTTTTGCTAAACTACTTGCATCAGGATCTGAGTAGGCCTATTGCTAGACAGAAGAAGATATTTTACAAATAACATTAAAACAAACTGGTTACTATGGTAGAAGAAAACGTTCCGTCAGTTGGCTCATTCCTATTATATATATGCTCATTCCTATATATCGACAAGAGAGGGAAGCGGTATGAAGAAAGTTCAGGTGAAGTAGGAATGAGATTACTGACGGAACTTTTTTGTCAACAATACTTATTTAATAATATTAGGTGAACTTTTGAAAAGTTAGGTTAGAAAAATAGAAAAAACTAATGTGATTACCGTACATTATTCTCTAATGTGATATTTGAAGCTTACTTTTGCGCTCACGTCAACATTCCTATTTCTCTTTTAGATTATCATACCTAGAATGTGTCCACCTCTGGAAATATGGTTTCAGTACTTTCGATATGTTGACAGTCGAAATGCGAACAGGGCAACGACGTTTCATCGGGGAAGAGCGACACTTGGTGCTTATGAGTGAAGATGTGAGTTGATTGAAGCATATTATTAGATATGTTGCTTCAGTTATCCTACTTTGTGACTCCATCAAGTAAACCGATGCTTATTGTGCCATCTCTATACGACCGCATTCACGATCTGTGTACCGATCCATCACTCGTCTCACCCGTCATGACTATGGATACAGTTCTTCAGGCAGCGGAAAAGGACTGTGTGCTCGATAGGTAAGAAATGTGGGTACAATCTAGACAGATTTTACCCATTGTTTCCATGCGCACATGAGAAAGAGACATTTCCACACTATTATAATTATAATAACATATTAAAATAAATACGAATACTGCAGTATTCCAATCAACCTGATGGCAATGAACGCAGACAACGTGTCCGTAACCAATATCGACATTGACACATGGTATTATTTCGTCTTCAACAAGAACACGAGCAGAAAGACCATGGAATATATCAATCAAGTCATACTTAGATTATTCACGGACGATCAGGTATGTTCGTAAATAAATTTTAAAGAAACGTATCGTTTACTTTAGTTCCAAGATCTCTGGGCCCCCCGTTTCGCGAAAATGTCTGCGGATCAGCTATGGGGTGGAGCCAAAAAAGTGCCAACTATGACGTTTTTCAAATTCACGTATGACTCTTATACCAAGTATGTAAAATTCAGCTAATTGAGGTTAACCAACTGGAAGGATATCTGGCCGATATTGGCCTGCCTATATGCACTTTCTATATTAGCACTCGTCATTGAGAATTTGGCTTTCTACTTACCGTGTAAATGCTTCCATCACACCGTTAGAAAAGTTTCAGAATATACCGGGTATGTAAGGGTTTCTTGACGTGTTTAAACCATTAATTAAAAATTGTACTGTTACATCGTTGCTAGCATATCGATAAAAAGGTTTACATGCAATGCAAAGTATCCATACAAAGAATATGTTATATTTTTCAACAACATTTTTGCGCACAATTTGCGTACAACAACCGTACACCCTGTAATAAGTTATGTTTTGTAAAATTGCGATATTGCTTACGATATATTACTAGTCTATCTTTTTTCGCTTCCATGTCACCTTAAGATTCCAATCTACATTCCAAAATCAATAAAATGTTGATTTATTTTCAACTTCTAGCATTCATGTCGTTTTTATTTAACGTACATTTGCGCTGCTTAATTGGGTACGCTTGTGCAAACTTCGGATCCTTGTTTACGGATCCTCACCACGCATTATGTACTTGGTCGCACCCTCTAGTTTGCGTGACTTTTTCTTGAGGACCATCGGTAGATGGAATCAGATGGACTTACGGGATCTATATATTATATTAGTCACAGCGCTGACTATTTCCCCTATTGCTTCGCGTATGTAATACATATTCGGAAATAACAACATTTACAATTTTAAAATATTCATATTTATATTTATACTATTTATAATTGCAAATAATTTACAGTTATATTCATCTTATCTAAATTTTCGTAAGTGTTATTTGCCAACCGATATTGCAGGAATGAATATACTGGGATATTGCGGGGGGGGGGGGGGTCTACCTCTATGTTTGGCAGCTAATATAAGAGATAAACAATCAGAAATTTGTGCCAGTTTTAGGAAACCCAGGTTGTCAGAACCAACTCACGTAATTATCCTTCCTTCAGATTCCATAGAAAGCATATCTAATTTTTCTTACAACGGCGAAATGGGGCAAATTCTTAGCGGTAGTGTTAACCAGCTTAGAGGCATACGTTTCTTTATTCATTTTTCTATATTTCAAGTCATTATAGGGCAATCCACTCTACGCTGGAATGTTCAATTATTTCAAAATATCTTATCCTTTCTTCCAATCAACGGTAAAGCTAATAAGATAATTTCATAAAAACATAAACATCTATCTTTATTTAGACAAGCCTGTACGAAAAGAGACGCGTCGCAGAAGAGCAATGATTACTGACTTCATTTTTAGTTTTTCCCCCTTATATTCTGGCTCTAATAGCTGGTTTAAAGGGCCCCTCTGAGCACTTTTTGACCCCTTGGTTTCTTTCTTTCATCTGAAAGGGCAATGTCGAAAACCTACAACCCCACATTTGCATCTTTTCCCCGCCATTCCCCGCTGTTTAAATTAGGCGAGAAGTTGTATGCAAAGTTACATTGCTCTTCAGGGACCGCGCGAATACGAATGTCATTTTGCGAATACTGTAGCTCGTGAGCGGTCTGATTCGTCTGATAAGGACAAAAATGAAGGAATGTTAAAAATATGCTCTTGAAGGATAGCAATGTGCTCAGAGGGGCCCTTTAATATTAGTCCAATTCTTCATACAATTTGTCAGAGCGCAAGTATGGAATCAAAATGGAAGACAATGTAAGATTCACTTTTTGTTAGCTCTGTAGCAAAAAAATGTATATTCAGACCACCTTTCACGCAATCCTCAATTTGCTATGCTACCTGCTATATTCTTCATTTCTGTAATACATGGTTCTGGATTCAACGGAAACAATATCGTTACACGTGCCTATGACACGTAAGTTTCCACTTGTATATACTTGCCATACACAAAACACACTTCTCATTGCCAGAACGTTGGAAATGTTGACGGTAGCGATGCGAACTGGGCAACTGTGCTTTATTGGTGAGCCAAGGCATCTTGAGTTGATGAGTCAAGACGTAATTGAGCTTTAAAATCCATTTATATGTCATCCAGTAAGCCCATGCTGATAGTCCCTTCTGTGAACATACGCATTCATGACTTGTACACTGATCCCTCACTAGTCTCGCCAGTCATACCTTGGACACCATACTGCAAGCATCGGAAAATAACTGTGTATTGGACAGGTTCAGAAACATTTCTTCCTTCTCGAATTGTTGCCTAAGCATTCCCATCAACGTCATGCAAATGAATGCTGATAACGTGACGGTAACAACCATAGATGCCCAAACCTGGTATTATTTTTTCTTCAATAAGAATACAAGTCGTAAGACGGTGAAATATCTAAATCAAATCCTTCTTCGACTATTCACGGATGATCAGGTAGCATCCAAATATACTTTGCAATGCAATAATTTTAGTTTCATGTTTCTGGACTCCGCGCTTTGCGCAAATGTCTCCAGTTCAGCTTTGGGGTGGCGCCAAAACGTCATCCACCATGACATATACACAGTTTACGTAGGATACTATGAAAACCACTTGCATATTTCAGTATTTTCAGACTGGCGAACTGGAAAGACATCGGGCCGGTATTGGCCGGATTATATTCACTCACCCTAATTGTACTGATAATAGAATACTTAGTGTATACTACTGTGAAAGCATACGTTTCCCTCTTGGGAATGTCTTAGAATACATGGGCTTTGTGAGAGTTTCCTAATGAATCTTTATTTCTTTATAACACATTATTTAGTTTTATCCTTGTGAGTTAATGTGAACTTTGAAATTAATAATGTATGAACGATTTCGTTGAATATGTAGCTTACGACTCAAACAGAAAAAACTAGAAAACTGCGTTTCACAAGTAAATCATCATACCTTAGGATCACTTTCACATGCAAATCACCATGCGCCTGCACATAAAAGACTTAAGAAACACGCAAATGCAGCTATGTTTCCTCTGGTAGCAATTCTTCTTGCTATCTTACATACCAGCGCATCCGTAAGTCCGACCATAAAATATATATATATATATATATATATATATATATATATATATATATATATATATATATATATATATATATATATATATATATATATATATATATATATATATATATATATATATATATATATATATTGTTTTAAGAGCCCTAAGGAGCCCCCTGTAGATGAATATTCTGAGGACCCATTCGAAGATAAAAGCAATTTCTACAACATCAGAAGCTACTTCTATCAAAACCCTACGGAGCCCCCAGTAGATGAATATTCTGAGGACCCATTCGAAGATAAAAGCAATTTCTACAACATCAGAAGCTACTTCTATCAAAACCCTACGGAGCCCCCAGTAGATGAATATTCTGAGGATCCATTCGAAGATAAAAACAATTTCTACAACATCAGAAGCTACTTCTATCAAAACCCTACGGAGACCCCAGTAGATGAATATTCTGAAGATCCATTCGAAGATAAAAGCAATTTCTACAACATCCGAAAATACTCCTATCAAAACCCTACGGAGCCCCCAGTTGATGAATACTCCAAAGACCCATTTGAGAAATACTATGTATCTCGTCATAATTATTACTAGAAAATTGTGTGACGTAAAATATTAAACAGCATAAACCGTTGAAGAATTTCTCAGCAGCCTCACATGAAAATCAAAAGCTCCTCGGGACGATAAAAACCCGACTGAATCAATCCGAGAAAGAGGTCAGATCTGCAAGAACCGCGCGGGAGATTGATTAACATTGCGGCTTGATCTCATAGCCCTGGACGGGACGCCCAAGCGATGGCTGTGCGCCTTGGTGAGTATTTCACAACTGAACAACTATCTTTGCGCACTCAGTTTTGCGAAATGTTTTACTTTCGTGTGCGGTTCTCTCGACTTTCACTTTGTTCCTATTATCATGGACAGCTGTTAAGACGGGAACAAGGGGAGACGGCCGCAGCGAAAGCGAAAGGTAAATAGGTGACCGTAAGCGAAAGTGCGAACGAATTAAGGCATACTCCTGTCGCCCATGTATATTCAAAGTCGCGGATATTTCCACAAGGAGGTAGGCCAATCAGCAATATTTGTTTGTCAATCTACGAATCCAGGAGAGGACGTCATCTTCGACCAGCCATGGCAGATTGCTCCAAAAGAAGTCATAACAACTTCTGAATATTTCGCCAAGAACGAAAAGAAGCGCTACATTGTCGCTGACTTCACATATAGCAACGGTTAGTGCTAGGTAGATAGAGCATTGAATTCGGCTACTTTTTATATTTATGCTTCACTCATCACAGCATAAACAAGCCATAGATTCATTATGAATTGATCGTGAAGCATACCCATCAAAAGTACTCGAATCGTATCCTCTACAGGTAGACCTCACTGTCAGCGATAACCAGAATCTCAGGTCTCGGCAACCTCATGTTTCAATATGCCTCGCTTAGAGCTCTTTCAAGAAAATTTTCAGCCAGATTAGTATTATCTGAAAACTGCATTCTGCGTCGGTGAGTCATGCTCATCAATAATTCGAGATTGAGAGATTGACGTAGGGCGTTCGACCTCGACGCGATATTCGCTACCGATGACGTCGTAATGCAGCTATTGATTGACTACGCGCATACGGCAATCGAAGTCACTGTAAAAGATCAAATAATATGAAACGCTAAATACCCTTACAGCAATGCTGTACCTACAAGGAAGACATCAATCCTTTCGAAAGCGGAGAAAACGTAGCTGTCGTTAACGGATACTTCCAGTAGGTTTTTTTTCCAAGCGTGTCCCATTTTATGAAGCAGATCTCCTCGATATTTCCAAGGCCCGAAGGACGTGCGCCTAATCCAAGCACAATTCCTCTTCCTGAATGAAATAAGACTAAAGGTTGGAGAAAACGAATCGATCCTTAGGTCGATAAAGACTCCATTCAGGCGGAGAAGTTCATGAACAGCGTACGCGCACGGTCTCTCTTGTTGCTTGCGAAGAGGACGGGAGAAGACAGCCATGACCAAGCATTCGTTATCGAAGAACGTAACGCGATCCTCCTCCCCCCATTGAATATGCCTGTCCGTTTCAGCCCAGCAAGAGCTGTACATTGTGGGAGTTCACGTGAGACACGGCATGGATATCACCATGCATTCCAGGTAAGGGGAAGAGTAGGAACGGCCGACGAGACCTTCAGAAACAAGCAATACGGGCAAGTAGCAGCGCCTGTTTCTTACTACGAGCATGCGATGAATCAAATGAGGCAACATCTGCATGTTAATGTAATCCGTTTACTAGACATTGCGGAATAGAGATTTTAAGGTAGTCTTTGTGTTCTGCAGTGACGATATGCCGTGGGTGAAGCGAACTTTCAAGGAAAAGAGAAAAGGCAAGAGTTACTTGTTCAAGCAAAAACCTGAATTGCAGGCGAATTCTTCTTCAGTGACAACGAAAAGTACAGAGAAATAGACTTGGCCATTTTGTCGCAAGCCGATGGTGATTGCTCCCATTATACTGTTTTAATTTAACTACTATTTAGGCTTGATTATCTCTTCTGGAACATTCTCGTGGTGGGCTGGATGGCTATCTCGATCGAATGATGTACGCAACTTTATGTTTCAACAATGTGTCAACTTGTTCGTTTGTTCAGGTTATCTACTTCGCCGACTGGCCAACAAATGGATCACCACTGTACAAGCAAATGAACAAAACTGAATATTATCCAGCCGACTGGAAAGCTGTCTACTAAACAATCGACATTCCACGAATGAACGGGCACGTGTTCAGTTCGAGTCAACAATCTGACCCGTTGCGATGGTCACTCGCTAGTCTACTGTACATATGTGACGACTGCTTGCGCCGAGCAAGAGAGGGCCACTTACAAACGTGACCCAGCTTTAGGGCTTTCTTTTGCTTAGAAATTGTTATTTATGCTTGCATCGTCGCGATAAATGAATATGTCTTCGTTATCCTTGTTCGCATTGCTTATTCCGTTCCTCTTTTATAATACATTCTCGATCCCCACTTTATCGCTGTACCTCGCGTAGCGAAAACTGCCCCGTTTAGGAGGGTAATAAGCCGCATAATGAACCGGCTGATATCGTGGATAAAGCGGCAGGGCGACGACAATTCCGTCTCGTACTCTCGCTTCGGACTTCCGGGTGAGAGAGAAGGACGGCTGAGTAAAGACAAGGGGAGGTGGACGTTCCAGGCGAGGAGACGGATGATCGTCCGCCGCCCAGGGAGATCTACATTGCACCCTTCCACGAGACCGACACCGAGTACTACGTATGCAAAATGCACATTCAACGAGCTGCTCTGGTAAGCACACACAAGAGGAACGCCAACGGACCCTCGAGGGAATCCGTGAATGATAGCGCCAATGATATTGATTAGGCCTGGTTGGGGGAGCTACTCTTTTGCCATGAATAATGACGGCCGATAATACTTCGAGGGTAGAACGAACCCTCAAAGTAGGTGACTCATTGCTTGAAGATCTCGGCGGGCATCGGCATGTCACTGACCATCTTCACCTTCATGTCCGTCTTCTTCGAGTTCAACTGGTACAGTCATCGGAGGGGCGTCGACGTGCTCGCTCTTGGTTAGTATTAGAGCATTTTTTCGTGTCCTCTTGCTAATGGCCAGTTACAAAATGTATAAAAGCCCACAGCTTTTTAACTACAAGTTGTTGATGATGAATCAGAGCAAAGCGTAGGCATCACAAAGACGCGAACCGCGAGTTCTACTTAGTGCATGAAGACGAGGAACCATGCCGTTATCACAATCACTCTCCCTTTCAGTTGGGCTCATTCTCTTTCTCGTTTGCGGCCTCATGACTCACTGGCACGTTGTTGTCGGAGTGAAGAAGGTGAGCTGGCACACTACTTAACTACTATACAAGAAGGGATAACAACACGCGTTCAGGGCCATCCCAAGTATCTGTTGCCATTCATCGTCGTATACACAGTCATGATAATCGCCGAGGGCTTACTCGCCATATTTGGAGCGTAAGCAGAAAATCGAGATAGGTGGCGAAGTAGAGCATTTCAGCTATCACTACTCTCTGCTCTCGTCGGTTCAGTTGCCGGACCACGTAAGCTCACTCTTTTTATCAACGAACACAGACAGTATCATTTAGGCCTTCGCCTCCCAAAATCATGCGAAAATGTGGAGGGACTACCACAGTCAGGTCTCGTCGCAGGTTAGACTAATCGCAATTGCCGGATAAGAGGAGTGCATAGATGAAAGGAGATTTCATATCTTGTTTTAGATGCTCTTTGGCTGTTTGATCTTCCTGTTGGCTCTTCTCGCCCAGTCAGCTATGCTCTGGACGTAAGCACTGTCCTCATTCCATGTAACCCAGCAACCATTCTTCTCAATGTTGATGATACTCTAAAACGAATAACTCCACGATTGTAGACCAGTGAATGACAGCAAATTATCCTAATTGCCTCCTCCAAGGACTGACTAGCCCAATTGCAGGGTTGTTCGCTGTCGAATGTTCCTCTCGCGAAAGCTCATCCATGCCATCGAACTTCGAGTAGCTGAGAAATCGGTACGAACGAATTTTCCGGATTACCGCATACATAGCGAAGTAAGTCCCGTTTCCAGAAGCTTCAACACCCCAACATGGCGATCGTCGAGGCGACGTCATCTACAGCTATTCCCAGTGAGTCTACCGAATTACGCACATTAGGGCTAATGGTTCACTGGGTCTTCAACAAGATAGACAGCTCAAAAGTCGCACTCGGTGCACGGAACCGGCACACTACAAGAATAATGAACTAATTCGCAGACGACGACATTGCCGAGAATGGTGTAGTGCACAATCCCAACTTCGTCCAATCGAGCCACATTGGAGTGGTGAACGACTCCATCGGAACACCGCCTCCCAATTACGAACGGTAGGCTAACATGTAAACTACAAGCTATCTCTTAATCTTCACATTTCATTAATATATTATTATAGTTTCCCCTAAACTCTAGAAACCTTGATCGTAGATTAGGATGCACTTTTCTTGGGTACTAGTAGTATCTAGACGGTATTTAGTCGAGAAAGGGTCGTAAAGTGGAGAGGCGTAGCACTAAACGGAAGAAGTACCGAACGGAATGTTGCAGATCAGTACGGGAAAATGGGAATACTGATCACGCACCCACGCGGACGTTGTTCACCTCGAGCGATGTTACTAACTGATGTCGAGTGTTAGTTCGGCTTAGTTACTTGTGTCTGTTCATAGATATTTTGGCATTCTTCCCTTCCCCGCCTAAGAGTTCCACGAAAGATGTTACATGTATTTTGACGCTGCTGCTGCTTCGCTCATTGTCAGCTGATTATTCCGCTCCGTTCGCATAATGTATGCACTTCACAATCGTCAGCTTTAGTGTTTGTTGTTCCAGTTAATTTGTATCTTGCCCCCCTCATGGTGTCCCATAATATGAAGAGCTACGCAAAGCAGCAATAATAAAGTTACGAATACGCGTGAACCACAGGCGAGTGGGCACGGAATGAACGAGAAACAGAACGAGACAAGCAAATAATACGACGAGTACAAAACGAGTTCAGTAATGCTTACGAACAACATGCCACAGGGAGCAATTTGAACCTGCCCGCACCGTGCGGAGGAGCTCACAAAGGGCACTAGGCAAAAACAACATGCTCTATCACGAGTGTACAAAGAATGAGAAACAAAACTCACGAAAGAAATCGCAGATGACCAGAGAATCCCGAGCGTCCCGTTGTGACACTGAGAATCGATTGCTTACATGGAACTGAACCATGAAATACAGTGAAAACAGAAAATGAAAGAGAAAAACAACAAAAATCGAGAAGAAAAGCAATATTTATAGCTCTAGTTGGATTACTGTAGCTCTGCGCTGCTGTATCGACGTATTGGTTTTTCCGTGCGGGAGATGTTCGAATAATTTCAAAACATTTCTAGTTGGTTCCGTGTCCTCGTCCTCATCTGCTTGTCACATTATTTTTTTCTGTATTTTCGTGTTCGTATCGGTATTTGTATGAATCATTGTGCTTCATTCACGACTCCTCCGTCCACGAATGGATTGACTTTTTCTCGCTTAGCTTCTATTGCTGCTTTATTCTGTTCCCAAGGCTAAATATGCAATTTGCAGATATGACGAAGTGCCTGCAGCATTTCGTGCCGTGCGTGGAATCCAGCCCCAGCCACTCCCATCACCACCATCACAAGTGAGTCCGCTTTTCCCGGTATTCATGAATGGACATGACTCGGATGTTAGACTGTGCCACAATGTTATGCCAGCCCGAATTATCCCGAATTGTGACTGCTTAGGCGTACCAAATTGCGAAAAAGATGGGCCACTAGCCCCAAGTATATAGAGTACTATGCTGATCTTCCCTCATTCTCTCACCTGTTTTCGCGTCCCTCCAATTCGCGTAATAATATTGGTACGCGTCTATAAACGGCGCCTTGACTTCCCAGTATAGAGTTGTTTCCCTCTCGCCTCCACTAACCGTCGTACTTTCCATTCCCCCATCGCGTGACCATAACTCTTCGCTCGCCTTGTTTTCGTTTTCGTATCATCGCCCGCACAATTTTCGATCATTTCCGCCCTCATCTTCTGATACGCTGTCGTTTACACGATTTCGACTGTGGTCACTCCGATTGCATTTCCCGATCAGGGTATATAAACGCGAGTTAGGCGATTCTGATGATTTCGCGGAAGATCCCAACTAATCGTGAACATTTTTAAAGTGCTCTTACATGCTTCTATTTCCTTAGCCGAGTTTGTCCTTAGCCATCTAAGGACTTCGTCATACTCTTCTTAAAAGAAGAGTCTTCTAAATATTCACAAAATAGCCAACAGCCTACAGTTCCCGTGGTCACCCATCAACCTCCCCCCCACCCTCTCCTTTCTCTGACAAATGGTCCGATCGCGATGTCATACATCTCGCGTCCTCCTCCCTATCCCTGATCAGGGGCGGAACACTCTCGTCCCTTTCATGTGCGAGTATGTCTGATCGTTCATTAAATGGGTAGGGGGGGTGGTCAATCAGTAAATCGGCGGTAACAGTGACAGAACGCGCCATGATAACGAAAGTTCTAGAGCGACGCGCACGTTCCCTCAATATGCTATCATTCCCCGACATTCCTTTCCTGTGCTCGTGTGCGTGTGATTCTCGTCGCATTAGCAAGACCTTTATCAATAATCAATCTAATTGTCGAAAATCATGCATGCTTTCACGGTGGCCAAAAGCTTAGTCCGGGAAAACATGTTTCCCGGGGTGTAGCACTCGTCACTTTTCGGCGTATTCACGACTCGCGGACGATGACACTTCGCGTATTGTGCTTGTCGTCGTAAATATCACGACTTGCCATGTCACCGGCTTCATGTGATTCCCGTGCAAATAGCCTTGATCCAAGCTCTCTGTGTCTAATCGCTTTTCATTACGTTATGCTTATTATCAAAGTTTGAGAGCATCTCATTTACCTGATAAAGGTAAGTTCAACGCTTGTACTTACCATTGGGCCAGATTTCATTCGCTCCCCTGTTCAGCTTGCCGAGCAATGTTGCGCAATCCTTAGCGAACAACTACAGAGCGTTTTCCAACGCACGTTTCCCCCCTTTATTCAGTACTACTAAATCAATTACACTTGGTAGACTCCGAATCGCTGACTCAACTTGCCTAATTTGCCTGACTCACTTCCCGTCCCCAATCATTCTTCGCTCCATCTCTTTTGTCTCCGCTCCAATCACCTCCCTTCCCTCAGCTTCTCCCAATTCCTCGCGGGTCCTTGACCTCGCTTAGTTCCGTGACGACGAATCATTGAGATTATCACAGCAATCTCCGGTCTCCCCTCGGTATCTGCTGTCTTCCAGATGAGATCTCCACAGACTTTGTCCCGATCTTCGATCCTCTATCATTGCTACTGCTGGGTTTGCAGTGAAGACGCTCAACACAACGATAAAGGATCGAACATTGGCGACAATCACCGCTATTTGTTGTTGAGCTAGTGGTCGTGTCAACAATATTGGCTGAGCGCATTCCCTGGCTGGTCTGCGGTGGTCGTATTCGTCCGATATACTCATCATTCCCGTATTCTGCGCTGCATCATCACCCTCTCCCCTCTCCCCTCCCCCGTTGGTTCTTGACCGAATCTACACACCTCTCTCATTGGAGTATATAAGACGGGCAGAGCTTGAAGGGACGAAGTTCATGACGTGGTCTGTTCTCGTTTCGTTCGTGGTGTGCCGCCGAGTGAGCTTTCCCAATCGTCATCCTCCTGGCTTCACTTGCGTAGTAGTAGCATAAGTAGATGGACGCCACAGCGGTGTGCCCTCCCCGACTGATCTCATCAGTACACCACTCGGGTTCTCGGTACTCGCTCGTCACTATTTGCGCAAGACTGTCTGGTGCATTCGGATTCTCCCTCTGATTCTCTCAGTTCTTGTGAGGTCATTCAACGTGCGTTGTGCAATGTTGATGTCCGGTCTGTGCTCCTTCGTGAACGCGCTTACAGTAACTTAACTTTTCGGGGTATATTCATCGAATGTGAGCTTGTCAATCCTAGCTTCCGAGAGACATTACGTGCCCATCGGCCGTATGCTTGACTCGATGTCCACGTATATGCACCCTTTCTGTCCGTAGGCACTAAACGATTCCCTCGGTCATTCCCGTTTCCGCTTCCAATCAACATTCATTCAACCTCCTCCTCTGTTATAATAACTTTGCCCTGTCCTATGGGTAGTCCATATGCTTTTCCCGTGCCTCTCACTCCCTATGCAATCTTTGCATTCCTATTAGGTTGGTGCATAAGTCTTGCAATATTCTAAAATTTCATGTTTTTCAAGACGAGCTAAACGAAGTTACCCTTTTCCATACATATATGAATACCTACCGGCGTAGTCTACAAACCATGTTTGTTGGACTTCGCTTACTCATTGTATAGCTGAGAAATGGACTAAAGTGTTGAAAAAATCGAGTTTCGTAAAAGCGATGTAAAATATTCATGTGGGGGTATTGAGAATTGTTGTTGAAGGTAATGAATACTCACTGTCTAAGCTATGCAAAATGCCATTTGGAGTTGGTTCGCTTGCTTTTTACGGTTTACAAATTAACGTTAATTTG
>LS874745.1:176408-196412 GCA_900490955.1 Micoletzkya japonica | reverse complement strand
ATGAATGAAAAGGGGGGACATGACGCAGGGTTTGCGCGGCCACGTGGTGACAAGCGTGCAGAAACGTGCGAGAGATTGAGTGAATGACGGGGGGGGGGGGGGTGAATAGGGGATAGCTGTTGTTGAGTGAACGAGATAAGATGAGACGGGGCAAACACAGAAAAAAGGAGCTATTTGTCTGTGATGTACGCGAGCCTATTACACGTAGCAGTATGGGGGTTGCCATTCTCCTGATCTCCGGAGATGCGAAGGCCCGGTAGTTATCGGTTTCACTCCTCCTATATAGCTCTTGATGATTACCTAAATTGATACATCATTGAATGAATTAACATGACATATGTAAAACATTATTCTCTCTCTCTTCGCATTGCGTAGGATACTACGGTACTGGTTCAAGTTACCGTATCCTTTATTGCTTTAGCTTGATTTAGCAATGCAAGATACAGTACCCTCTCCGCGTCCCCTCAACCTACCGTACCCCTTTCAGCCTGATCGACTACGGCGTCTCGGCGTCGTTCGTGATCGATCGGCAGGTGATCGACGAGCTTCGAATTGTCCTCCTCGACCAGCACCCTTCCTCGACCTGCGCCGCACGCATCAACAAGGACATCTACCATTTCCGGTGGGTTGAGGGGGGGGGGGGGGGAGATAAGGGTGGTGGGGTGGTTGATTAGACCTCGAGGGGAAGCTGGGATTAGTGTTGCGAGAGGCACCAAAATGGTGGATAATAATAGCTGGGACTAGGTATCGGGCCTGGTTGATTTTGATTGATTGATGATATGATTAGTCGCATGGTTTGAGAATGGGAAATACCTCATAATGAGCAGCAAAAAAAAGATAGCGTATTAGTGGCCCGTTTCCGGTGAGTCAAGGGGTTGGGAAGGAATGTTGAATGGGGAGGGGTTGATAGGTGGGTAGGTAAATGATCAACGATTGTGAGTACAGTATGCTAGGTATCATTTATTTATTGTGCTTTAATGCCTTCACCTGTATTCGGTATACGGGCTCAAAAAGAGAACGAAATTCTGAAGTATGCATAGTTTAGGTGTGATAGGAGTACGGTAGAATCTGCCAAGTCGTCTTTTGAACAGTAGCAAACGCGTGATTTGCCGTATATTACGCGATACATAAGACTGATCAGACTGTGAATCATGGCTGACTTGTTGTTGTTGTTTAGTTGCAATGAACGATCTGATATGGGAGTGGTTGGACCGTAGTATTAGGGTGTGGCGGAAGCGAGTGTTGACCAAGTAAAGCACAAATGAAAAGAACTGCTTAGGCA
This sequence comes from Micoletzkya japonica, assembly GCA_900490955.1. Classification (NCBI taxonomy): domain Eukaryota; kingdom Metazoa; phylum Nematoda; class Chromadorea; order Rhabditida; family Diplogasteridae; genus Micoletzkya; species Micoletzkya japonica. The sequence goes on along the minus strand of LS874745.1, from coordinate 195,130 downwards.
CGCTTTTGCCCATCTTTCTCTGTGTGACTCGTGGTAGACAGTGATAGGGAGAGGAGAGTGATGGGAGTTGATGACGAAACAGAGAAGGGGGGAACTTATTGAAACACACGCGCGTGTGCGCACTTTATGTCACGCGGCCACGCACCTTTCAAGGACTCTGATAGAGGGAGTGATAGTGGAGGGGACTAGGGAAGGGCTCAATAATACCATAACTGTGAATGGTGAATTGGGAACTGTGTAAAAGGTGTGACGGAATCATTTGACAAAGGGGCGCTGAAGATGGCGGGCAAAGCCAACTTTTGAGCAAGTTTGTGCCGACCACGTGAATGTGCGTTTCACGCGGTTTATAAATCTCACGGGATGTGTAGGTTCCGTTTCTTGTCTAAACTTTTTTTTCGGAATTGCGGTATTATCCTATTTGCAAGAATTAAATGACATTATTCCCTAGTAAGTCCCCCTAAATCCGTCATCGCAGGTGTTGGGCGGGCTCTGCCGGATTCGATGAACGTTTCCACGTCACGACGGCTGATTCGCTGTAGACTGCACTGATCGTCATATCATCAGCAGTCTACCGTAACCCTACCGTATTCCACTTATCTTTATTATCCATTTTGCCCCCCCCTTATATCGTTATCCCCCCCCCCCCTATTCTCACCCCACTCGATTGATTCCTTTAAGCAAAGCCCCACTCCTACGGGTGACCGTATTGCCAGTCCCCCTCCATGCATTTCATGCTTGCTTCTCTAATAGCACTGACCTAGCTTCATCTAGCTTTCGCCCCATGCCCCTATTATATTCCTGGTCGTTTCCCCCTGATTTCCAATAACTTGCCATTACAGTAGTCCATCGCCCTTTACCAAGGCTGGGAAAGGTTCCTCCTTTTCATTATGTTATTCGCGCTGCGGTTCTCTTTCAGGCCCTTTTCCATGGCTATGTTTCAGTCTTCATAATTTGAAGACATATCCTGGTTTTCATATATACGTAACCGAGAAAAAGGCGTCAAAAAGACAACCATTTAATTCCATAATTCCTTTCTCCGTCCCCGTCCCTCCTTTTCCACGTGCCCCTCAGTGATCTCAACTGGATTATGTACTCTCCACTTATCGTCGCTTAATATTAACCCAATCAATATATTGCATTCGAGGTTGTCTTCCCCCCAAACGTTGCTTTCAAGCACTCCAGAAGCATATTGTGATATCTACCGTCTGTCGATTATCCTGTATTTAGAATGAGAGAGTGGGGCCAGGCTCCAAACGGGAAATCGTTCTGTTGTCTGTACAGAATGAGCAGGAAAAGTGGTCGATTGAGCTTGTATATTCATTGAATTGTATGCCTCGGGCACTGTAGAGAGAGATTGAAGTATAAAGAAGTTGATGGAATTGCGAATTGATCGAATGTGCAAAAAGGATGGGGATGGGGGGAGTGAATGGAGAATAGTGCCCTTAGGCGGCTGGAATAGACCGAATCGAAGCTCCGCCCACTTCGGGACAGACTTCCTCCTTCGGACCTGATGTGTCCTTTTGGACGTGTGCCCCAGCCGAGTGGAGTCAGTTTGCTAGTTACGGTAGCGACTTCGGTACAGGAATCGTGAACTGACTAGAGTTAGTCATCCCTACTGCAGCGGGGCTATGCTTCATCCCTACTTCAAGCCCGTGTCCCTCCTACCCTCTCTACCTCTTAGATTCTCCCCTCCCTCGCTCCCTCGTTCTCTGCTCTCTCTGCCCTCTCTCCCTCTCCTCCTGTCTATCTCTCATTTTTCGCATTCCTATGCCCCTCAACACATACACACGAGGACTCAACCGAGAGACATCATCCCTCAGTCCTGTCTGTCCCCCCTTCGTCGCAACTTCTCACACTCTTCCGGCAGTGTCAGGTACGCTTGATCTTTGATCTCTGAACGTTGACCTTTGATCTTTGGTCTCCAATCTCTCGGCCATGCGTGCGGTTGCCGGTTGGCGTTGAGCCAAATTGCCGCGAGTCCGAGAGGTCAATTGGTCCCCACCAACCAGCGATCGCTCTTGGCGAATTTTCTGAAGGAAATTGGAGAGATATTCTAGTTTCTTTAGCTTGTAGTTTGATCTGGTCAACAAATCTTAGAATCTACCTTTCGCTGAGGAAATTCGCTAGAGCCGCCTAGATCGAACATTCATAGAGGAACACCACCGATTGCTCACGGCGTTCTTTTAGATAAACCTAGAAGCTTATTCGTTCTACACACTCAAGCTTTGTTAGGTCATACATAAGTAGTGCTATGATTGCTAGCTCCTTCGCTCACAAGATGAGGCTGTTCTAGAGATAAAGCTCTTCCAAGGGGCTGATCATCCCATCCCCTATGAGTGCACAAGATCTCCCCGTACCGCATACCGTATACCCGGGTCCGTTTCCGCTTTTTAGCGCTCCCCTCTCAATTCCGTAAATATCGCCTCTCGGGCTATTTAGGGGACACGAAGGTGCGACGCTTTTGGGATGGGATAGAGATAGAGATAGGGGCGAAGCTGATGGAAATAGCAGTTAGTGAGAAGGAGAGAGATGGAGAGAGTATGGCCATTTGATATCTGTGATAGGGGGGATACGAGAGTGCGACTGAAGGGACGGCGTTTGGGTGCGATTTATGCTTCAGCCTCGAAAGAGCTAATAATCAAATACAATCTGCGAAAATAAATATCTCACCTGAAACGTAGATGAAGGAGGCTCAGCCTTATTTCTGTCTCCATCCTATTTCTTCAAAAGTTGTTCTAATTGAACAAGTCGGATACACTGAGCGAAAATTCCCTAACACACGGCACCACCGGAAAATTACCCTAGCGGGCTAGGGAATGATTCCGTAAAAACCGTAGGGAGAGGCTGAATTTTTAGGGTATTTTCGCGGAGGTGCCGTATGGTGGAGAATTATTCCCTAACCGGCTAGGGTATTTTCGCTCAGTGTAGGAAAACTCGAGGACTGATACAGCCAACGGCTACAAAAGTGCCGATTTGCCAGCATCCTTTTCTCGTATTCCACCACTCCCCGCACGCCCCCTCCACCTCTTCCCTACTTCTTCTACACTGAAAATTCACCACAAATATCACCACGAAATGCACTTGGGGAATAAATTCCCCAGCCCGCTAGGGAATAACTCCCCAAAGAATCGAAATTTCCCTAGCCGGCTGGTGAATTATTCCCGAAGTGCAAATCGTGGGGAAATATTCCCCACAAATTTCTCTTAGTGTACTCTCCCTTCTCCCTTTGTCGGAGGGGTCCCTCCAATTCCTCGTTAGACTCCATCTATAGACGGTGCCTATTCCCCTGAGGACCGTACCCCCTTTCCTCTTAGTCTCGACTCCACTCTCCCTCTCAACTCCCTCTCAGCTCCCTCCCCCTCCCTTCCAACCCTCTCTCGATTCACCTTGCCCCATGCACTGATCTCATTTCAGCCCAATTTCCCTCCATCTACCCATTGGGACCCTCTCTCTCTCGTTCCTCCCCAGTTCCATTTACTTAAGAAACGACATTTCTTCCGAAGCGATGAGAGGCCGTGTAGGGAATTCGACTCAATTGACGGCCGGTCTCAGACCGAGTTAAAGTAAATGTTTCGTGGTAGCTATATAGGGTGAGCAGTCTTGCATTCCCTGATGTTGTCTCAATTCCCAAGGTGTGGAAAATATGAGGATGATCAAGTAGCTTGTAAGCAGAGTTTTTTTTTGCAAACAAATGCCCTCGGGGTACGGATAAGCTTCATGTCCTGAGATGAGAAGGCGTGTTAGGCGTCATTCTGTATAGAGGAGGAGGAGGTATATCTCCTAATGCCTGTCCCTCTCCCTTCCCTCTTAACCTCTCCCTTCCCTCTCTCCATCTCACCTCTCCGTCTCTCTCGCTCCTCATCGAATTCAATGAGATAGCCCCCCCCCCCCTTCTTCTTCTTCTTCTTCTGCTTAAAGCAAAGGCAGGGCGTTGAAATAGCTAATGGAAGGAGGGGAGCAATGGGATAAAGGAGGGGGAAGGGGGGGATGGAATAAGGGACCGTGAGAGACCCAAAGATGGGCTTATGGTGATGAGGATAAGAGACGGTGAGGACGACATGCTCTTAGTTAGAAGTCTCTTACGATTGGAGCTGGTGGACACGAAGCAGTTGAGACGGAGGGTTTCAGAGTTTAAGAATGAGACGTCAGCTCTGTTTCAGACAGTCATCAGACTGGTCAATATCTGAAAGGCAAGAAGAACGTTCCGGCAGTCGTCTCATTCCTACCTCCGACGAGAGAGTGAAGCGAGTGCCGACCAAGTAGGAATGACGTTTACTGACGCAACTTTTTCGTCGTTAATAATATGTCAATAATAATAATACGAATGGAGAGCGGGGAGGCCTCTTCAATCGTAACTTGAAGGGCTCAGACGAGGGAATGCGAGCGATGGCATGCCATACGTCACTTCCCCCATTCTTGTGTTGTGTCCCCACCTGTCTGACACTCTCTCGCAAGGGGGGAATGTCCCTCTCCCTCTTACCTCCTTTCCTCCTTCTGATCATCTCTCACACTCCCCCCCTCAACTATCATTGATCTCCGTCCTGGATCAGAGTATCATCATACACTATTCTTAGACGAACTACGAGGTCATGATGACATTCGGATTCTTGTTATTGGGTGAACTACGGTGCTCATGTGCAGCAAGGTTTGAGTGAACTTGCAATACTTATAGGCCTTCTGTAACGTATTTCAGCCAGGCATCGCAAGAGTCTGACGTAAGCGAAGCTTCATCAAAGCATAAATCCAGTAGCCGTGTCCAAGCCAAGCATATCGATTATTCTCTTCCTCTCATTGCAAAGCCTACAATCTCAGTGCATGCCAAAGTTGAAAACCAATTTTTTACGACCACAGTTGTCTGCAACCTTTCTTTATCCACATTGTACCATTCATGAAACGCTATTTATGGTTTATTCTGTGCAAAAGGATAAACCTTCTCTCTCAAATTGAGCATTTCATTCGGGTCTTTTGATGGCTACGTTTCATGATCAATTGAGCCACTGACTGATTATCCCAGTGGGTGAAGCAAAACCGCCAAACCGACCCGAATGGAATTCTCAATCTCTCCTCCATTCCTCATCGCGGGAACATGATGCCGCGTCCGCCGTCGATCCTGAGAAGTTGGCCCGTCGTGAACGTCGACTGGTCTCCGACGAGGAACGCGATGGCCTTGGCCACCTCTTCGACCTCGCCCGGCCTGCCCAGTGCGTGCGTCGCCTTGCAATGCTCCAGAAACTGCAATTACGCTAATTACCATAAATTTGCACATTATGTTATCGTGGTGAATAAAGAAATACTATTTCCAGCTTAAATAAGGCTCTAACTAATTTAATTTAATTTATCTGCGCGGTACGCGTAATGGGGTTTGGGGTTGAAGGATATAGGTGACTAGCCCGGAGATTAAGAATGAACTAGCGCATAAGCATACCATGCACCAAGGGAAAACAAATTTCTTGTGTGGGGATTAGGGTACTGCAAATAACCCGCCCGAGAAAGAACTAAGCAAACTGCCAGAGTGAGTGAGAGCCACGCAATACAAGTAAACAAGTGAGTACCGAGTAGAGGTCGAGTGCACATATTTGTGGTGATAACATGCAACACACTGCCGCTGCGTGAGTAAATTCGAAATGAAACCAAGACACACATCATTAGAAGAAATAGTCTTTGCGACAGGCTCCTTGCTAGCTCGGTATTGCTACCACCATTGTGATCGAGATAGACGATGCACATCACTTGACTACTTGAACTACTTGAAGAAGAAATAAAAATAAAGTGTAGTTTGATCTTTGATCTTTCGAACCTCCTCATACTGCTTGTCGCCCATACCAGCCCGCTTGTGGATGTCGGTGATGATGACGCCGGGACTGAAGATCAAAGATCAAAGACCAAAGATCACATTCATTGCCTACGGATATTGAAGCCCTAATTGAAAAGTTTGCGAAATTTGTTGCTGTGTTGTAGATACACTTTTGCATGACACAATTGTGTTTAAGCATTTCAAATGTGCTTAAAGGGACATAGAAGTCAAAAAAATTACCTTTCATATGAAAGTTTATCATCTAAATAGCACAAAAACCAAGACCAGAGCGCAAAAAAATGTAGCCAAGGAGCAGTCTTACGGCGTTTAGCGCATAGGAACAAGGAAAATGGCATATTCCACAGTGTTCCAAATGTTAAGCGAACGAGCCAAAATGTCGAAGATACGGTGTTTTCCGTGCGAGAGCTCCTACCGAAATCAGGGTTGTTTTTCGGCATCTCGTTCGCTTAACGTTTTCCCTGTTGTTAGAACACTGTGATTCCCGGAACAAATAAATATTTCTCGCCGCAGAAAATTTTTTTAGATATTTTTCAAACGCTATTATCTTTATTATCGTATAAGAAACATATTTTATAAGCATGGCCATGTTCGGTTTCACAAAATTTGTCGCTTCCATGTCCCTTTAATTCTTTCCCTTTTGCACACTTCCTCGTGATATCAGAATACTTTTCTGAAGAATATCTATATTCCACTATAAATACGGTTGATATTTGTAATAGTTTCGTTTCCCATTGTTGTAGAAGCCTTACTTGACCGCATTGACCCTCACTCCATGCGGTGCCATCTCGAGGGCGAGGCACTTGGTGAACTGGTCGATAGCCGCCTTCGACATACAGTAGTACGAGACTCCTGGGAACTGAAATTACTACTCTTCTCTTCAAGCAAACTACTTCTATAATATTATTAAAAGATGCTTAGAGATTTGGTACACTCACTGAAATTATAAATTAAATAATTTATATATACTTATTGTGAAAGATATCTGTGGTTGATGGGTATTAGTTTATTAATTTGCTGTATCAGGTCTAGGTCTGTAGACCAACTGACTGAGCACGGTCCTGCGATACTTGAGACGTTGACGATCGTTCCCTTGGACTTGATGATGTGAGGAAGGGCCAGTTGGGTTAGTTGGATGACACTGAAGACGGCTACCGTATGACTACCGTAACCCCTACTATGTTCTTCCAGAAGCCCAGTATACTGCAGTACCTCTTGTGAAGATAACGATATTGACCGCATAGCTTATAATTAATACTTATTTGTTATCTGATCACTGTTTACTTCAGGACAATTGAAGATAAACTATGTACCTCCTCACGTTAACGTCCATGACCTTATCGTACTCTTCGACCGGACAGTCCGCAACGGGACCCGATACAAGGATTCCCGCATTGTTGATCTCAAATTCGCAGATATGAAGATAGCTCACTAGTCATCGATCCTCTTATACTACAAATTTAGAATCTTCCATAACAATTTGTGAAACGGCTCAAACTCCCACAAGAAAGCGAAGTACTTTTCAGACTATCTACAATCAGTCTAGATTGTGCTAATCTTCGGGAAACACCCATCTCACCAAATCGATCATTTCATCAACACTAGTTGCATACTAATCATGGTTGATGAAACGACCGATTTGATGAAATGGTGGTTTTCTTAAACTTCTTACCAGCGTATCGACGACTCCAAACTTATCGAGAGTGTCTTTCACAAGCCGCTGGGCCACTTGCTTCGAGGAAATGTCTCCCACCGTGTACGAAACCTGGAAGGGTTATGTTTCACAAAGGTTATATAAAGTCTTTCCTTTCGAATATTGCAATTTATCATATACTTGGCTCTGTAAAACTAGGACTTGGTGCTAAACACGGTAGCAATAGTTTGAAAATTAACCTGCTTGTCAGTCAGTCCCTTTGCAAGGCAATCTTCCTTCAGCTTCTTCAGCGCATCTTCCTTTCTGAAAACGTTTCATTTATTGCTGCTCATGATTGTCAAGTCCCTATGACTCTCAATTTAGTTTTTGCACCATTTATCCTTCTACGTTGTAAACGAAAAGCAAATAGTTAGGATTAGTGATCAGAGTATCAGTCCTCTCGTATCATTCGTAGTCGTCTCGGGGCAAGGATTGGTCACGGGCATATTCAACGAAGCATTCTCGGACGCGAAGCGTGTGCGTCGCGGTCGTGGGCAGTATATAAGAAGACCCCGCGCCCCTCCATTCCATTCCCTACCCAGAAGATAAATGCTCTCTCTCTTCGAGAGACAGAATGGAATGTAATGCCATCTGAATATGCTACGTTACTCTCAAATGAGAATGTCGGAGATAATCCCATCACGAGACCGGGTATATAAGGGCAGGAGAACGGACGGAGACTCATTCGTGAGATCTCGTCGTAAGAGATTCATTGACCCGGCACAGCGACAGGTGTTCTGGTGTCCTTGGCGAGCCATCAAGGAGAGCGGTGGCTGTGAACGTTACGACGATCTCACGAATGAGTCTCCGTCCGTTCTCCTGCCCTTATATACCCGGTCTCGTGATGGGATTATCTCCGACATTCTCATTTGAGAGTAACGTAGCATATTCAGATGGCATTACATTCCATTCTGTCTCTCCTCCCCACAACCACCCGGTGGTTGGAGGTGAGTAATTGAGTTAGTTCAAGTACTCGTACTTGAACTAACTCAATTACTCGCCTCCAACCATAGTGCGCCAGCACATCGACCTCAGTCAGCCGTCTTCGAATAGATTCGAAGGCTTTCTGTTGCTCACTTCCCCAGACGAACTCAGCGTCCTTCTTCCGGAGTGTGTTCAACGGAGAAGCCAGAGTCGAGAGATTCGCAATGAATTTACCGTAGTAATTCACCATTCCCAGGAACGACTCAACCTGCTTCAAATTCTCGGGAGGTGCCATTTCGAGCATGGCTCGGATCTTTTCTTGGGAGGGCCGAATGCCCTCCTTGTCCACCACATGTCCCAAGAATTCCATCCGTTCAACGAGAAATTCGCATTTCTCACGGCTGAGCCGGAACCCTGCTTGTTCCACGCGACTCAGGACGGATCTCAACCTTTTGAGATGCTCCTCGTCCGTTTCAGCCGTTATCGTGATATCATCCAGATAACACAACACACCCGGAATGCCTGCAAGCGTCTGTTCCATGATCTTCTGAAAGATCGCAGGAGCAGACGCCACACCAAATGGCAGCCTCTGGTACTGGAACAGGCCTTTCTCAGTATTCAGTACGAGGTACTTCTTAGACTCTTCCTCTAGCTCTACTTGAGTGTAAGCATCCTTGAGGTCAATCTTTGAGAACTTCTGCCCACCATTCAGCTGATGAAACATATCATCCGGCTTAGGCAATGGATACTGCGCAATATCCAGGATCGGGTTCACCGTCACCTTGAAGTCTCCACAGTCTCACTTTGCCATTTGGCTTCGGGACTACCACCAACGGTGTAGCCCAATCGGCATGGTCAACCTGCTTGAGGCTCCCCTGTTCGACCATCCGATCAAGGGTCGCATTGACCACTTCCTTCAGTGCATAGGGCACGGGTCTCGCACGAAAAAAGACCATCTTGTAGTTAGTTGCAACCTGGTGCACCAATCCTGACTTATAGACCGGACCCATGTCCATTCCGAATGCATCAATGGCATCCCTGCCCCTCAGACCCGAGAACATGCATGTTCAACGCTTCCTTCTTATCACACCACTCGACTGAGACTGTCATTACTCCTTCGAATGCAAGGGCCGTGCCGGCATTTGCTTCAAGAGAAGTCCTTTCCAGTCGAGGGCACCCGAGTCCTTTCCAGGCACTCAAACCGATGATCGTTATGGACGATCCGGTGTCCAACTCAAAGGGTACTCCAATCCCGAGCACCTTAGCGTGAATCATGCACTTAGCAGGGGGCCGTCTCATCACCGTATGCACTTCATACTCTTCCGGCTCAGGCGTTTCCTGGGAAACCCTGTTCGCTCTCGGTCCGTTCTTATGCGGGCAACTCGAGGCCCAGTGCTTGTCACTGTTGCATTTGAAGCAACGACGGTCGTGATTCGAGGTTTGCCCTCCTCGATGACCGCCCATGCCGACACCCTGTTTCTCAGGTCCCTTCCAGTGGGAGTTGCTCGACTTGATCTTAGGGGTTTGTCGAGGCTTATGCCACCCACCATGCCCATTCTGAGGCTTCCCTCCTTTATGGACATTGGGAGCCTTGTTGACCGCGTGAACAAGCTGGCCCCCACCACGGCGTACCTCCGGCACGCCGCGCCCGATGCGTTCGTACGCCTCAGCCCTGGCCAACAATTCCGCCGACGTCTTTTCGGAATCTTCCATGAGCCTTTTACGGGTCTCATCGGATTGAATTCCGCTCAGGAACGCCATACCAACCAGTAGATCGCGAGGATCCTTTACACTGGACAGATCACAGGACTTAGCTGCATTTTGCAGCTCGGCATAGAACTCGGACACTGAGTGACCCGGTTTCTGACTTAGACTGAGTAACTTGAATCGCTCAGACAGTAAGAGTACTGTAGGCGCGAAAGTCTTAGTCATAACCTTCTTCAGTTCATCATAGGTCTCGTCTTCGAGAGTCTTCCCAGGCAAGACTCCTTCTAAGACCGCATAGTTCATTGGACCAATCACACCCAGGAGCGTCAGACGTTTCTCAACATCGTCAGTCACCTTCTTCAGCCTCATACAATTCTCGACCATCTTTAACCAGATGCGAAAGTCGGAACCAGGCACGAACGCGGCGGGGTAGTTGCAACCGTAGTTACCCCCGTCGGTTCTCGGGAGCACTCGTTGGCGCCCCCATCTCCACGGCATGCACACTGTGCGCGCCCATCAGCCCCCTCGGGACTGATTCACCACCGTACTCGCTCAGAGATGCGGTATCGGGGTACTGTAGCGCCGCACACCCTCCGCTGGTGTCGGATACAGACCTCCTGGTTCCACTTGCACAGGAGCTGGTCTCAGATACGGTATCAGCGCCTCTAGTCAGTCCCACAAACCACAGCATCGAGCACGAGCGGGCCACTGGGGCACCGGGGCTGATAGGAAGAGCTGTGGTTACGGTAGAGTGGGAGGACGAGGGTGAAGCATCGTATCGAGAAGTGGTCGAAGACGGCGACAGCACATTCGTTCTCATGGTCGCCAGTTGTGTTGTTAGCACAAGGGGACGATGAGAGAGAGCGTTTATCATCTGGGCAGGGAATGGAATGGAGGGGCGCGGGGTCTTCTTATATAGATACTGCCCACGACGGCGACGCGCACGCTTCGCGTCCGAGAATGCTTCGTTGAATATGCCCGTGACCGATCCTTGCCCCGAGACGACTACGAATGATACGAGAGGACTGATACTCTGATCACTCATCCTAACTCAAATAAAGATCATTGAGTTCAGTTTCGGCTATTCTTATCAGCACAGACTAAGCAGAGTTTCTGTTATCACAACCAGAGCATCGTCAAATAAAACATAAAACTATTGATAAGAATTTTTAGAGAAGAAAAATATTTATAGATAAATAGAATAGAATAGCATAAATAGAATAAGGATATCTCGAATCCAGATTAGCTGACCTTCCACTGAGCGACAATGAGTAGCCCTTCTCAGCTAGCAGGACTGCAGTACCGTAACCGATGCCCGACGAGGCTCCTGCGCGGAAGAAACGAAATATTGATTTTAAGATTTTGAAGTTGTTAGGTTTTCACAACCTTCATAGCACAAAGTAAAATAGCCGCTATTCAAATCCAACTCTTATCGATTGAACGAGAATGGAAGTGCAATCAACGCGTCTACCTGTTATAATGGCGACCGGCATGCTCGCACTGCGATTCAAGATTATCACGGGGATGGGGAGAGGAAGAAGAAGAGAGGAGAGGGACGAGGGGGAAGGGAGAGGGACGAGAGGGAGCGGGAGAAGTTTAGATAGTGGTACAGAGGAAGAAACAGTTCAGAACTTATCGATGGAATGTTTTAGCATGTCTTTAAAGCAACGACAATAGACGGATACTCACACTCATGGTAAATCGAGACTACTGGGTTTGAGCTCTCTGATGATTCGTCTGCTCTATAGACTATAGTTCTAGAAGGTTCAAGAAGGGAGACAGCCTGACATGGAGAAATGAGAGGTCTAGATACAATCATGAACAAGCTAATTGTAAGCCGAAAGTTTCAGTAAACTCATTCCTGCTTGGTCTGCATCGTCGAGCAAAGGAATGCGCCGACTGACAGAACCTTTTTCCAGCAATACAAAAGCTGATTATGAGTCCCTTCCTGAGAGGGGATGAAACTAGTCTCAAGACGAATGATGTGATGTGATCGGATAATGCAGTATTTATTAAACCCTCACGACTGCAATCAAGGCGTAAACGTGGGTGACATGATGGTCCGTCCGCCGTCAACGTTGAGCAGGTGTCCCGTGATGAAGGTGGACTGGTCACCGGCAAGGAAGTAGACTGCCTCCGCCACCTCCCGCACCTCCCCCGCCCGACCCAGAGCGTGCGTCGTCTTGCAGTGATCCGTGAACTGTCAAGACTAGACTGTAGTTTGATCCTTGGTCTTTGGTCTTTGATCTTTAATCTCTCACCTTGGAGATCTGCTCGTCGTTCATGCCGTAGCGCTTCTGGGCGCCGGTTATGATCGAGCCGGGACTGAACCAGGAAATGTTGGACTATCCAAAGGGTAGAGAAAATGATGCCTACTTGTGTTATGGATTTGTTACTACGGTTTTGTGTACCTATATAATTGTGATTAAGTCATCTACCTGACAGAGTTGACCCGCACTCCCTTCGGAGCCATCTCCAGAGCCAGGCATTTCGTGTAGTGATCAAGAGCCGCCTTCGAGATACAGTAATACGCCTCGGACGGCAGCTGAGAGGGGGTACGCTACTGATACAGTATGACACTAACTCCGGTGAAACATGGTAGTACTCTCGATCGCACACAACACTCACATCCGGTCTGCTGCCGAAAGGAATGCCATAGATGACTAATGCGCGCGCCGCCATTATCTCACTGACAGAGCACAAGGGACCTGTTTCACAGCGTATTACTCCAGCATATGAGCTCCTATCATTTGAAATCCGTCTAAACCTTTCAGTTTCGCACAGTTTCTCAATTAGGGACGCAATTACTCACTTACCGGACACACACCCCCAATACTCGATATGTTGACAATCGTTCCCTTAGACTGGATGACGTAAGGAAGCGCCAGTTGGGTCAGTTGAATGACGCTGAAGAGGGCTACCACGTGGCTACCGTAACCGCTACAGTACTCCCCTAGAAGCATCATAATAAACTACAGTGCCTCCGAACATTGACGTTGATGTGTAGGTCAAAGAGCTCAAGTGGTGCATTCGAAGCTGCTCCTGATTGGTGGACTCCGGCGTTGTTGACCTAGAAGACTTTGTCTGATTCCAACGATGTACGCCGAATACGGGATGTCATGCAAGAAAGTATGCGAAAGTTAGAGAATCAAGCTAATTTGGAATTACGGTAATCCCCAAACAGATATGTTCATGGAACTACATACGACTGTCATCTTACCAGAACGTTGATTCCTCCCAGTCGCTCTACAGTATCCTTGACAATCCGATCGAGAACCTCCTTGGACGATAGATCTCCCACGGTATATGATACCTACAAACAAGCTGATTTTAAACCTAGAACCTCAGAGATTTAATAAATATTAGTTTCCTGGTTCTCCTGCAATCCTTTTGTAATACATTCTTCTTTGAGCGTCTTCAGTGCTTCCTCATTCCTGAACTTTCTCTATTGATTTTTGCTCTGGAATTCGCTTCAGTTCTTCTGACTTTCAGATAAAGCTAACAAAAAGTACGCGATAGTCACCTTCCACTCAGCGATACCGAGTAACCCTTTTCAGCGAAGAGCAATGCGGTACCGTAACCGATCCCCGATGAGGCTCCTGAAGCGAAAACTATCCAGTGAACCCGGTCAGGAATACAGTCAGGAAGAACGTGATACCTGTTATGACAGCGACTGGCATGCCGTTGAGATATCAGATAAATAAATACCAGAAGTTGAGAGTTCGGATTCAGAGCCACCCCTATCCCTCTTTATACACAAGTGGTTTGTGCAGGGTTGTAGGGTAGAAAGGAACACAGAGTAGATACACAAAACACACGAGCGTCTATACCATTGCAGAAAACATCGAACAATATCTATGTACCGACAGCAATTTATGATGTTTAATTTGGCGGCATGCCACAAACTAGTTGGTCTTCCTAGACTGAGCGAGATTCCACACATGTTTTTCCAAATTACTTTCGTGTAAGTTATCTGAAACCATTACAATGGCCTGTGCGTCATCTTAAGAGCCCATCTGCGAGTAAGCATAACAAAAACCTCATTGAACCCATTTATCAGACAGTCAACAAATACCCGATAGTTGCGTGTGAGATAAGCTTAGAGGGGAGTCGTTTCGAGATTGGCTGCGTGGAATGCTCAATAAGGAGAAGAACATTCCATTCGAGGACTTTTGGTGGTTAGGCTTCACTCTCTCAGTATAGCCGTGAGAATTATCAATTGAACGTGAAACAAAACCATCAAAAGGACCCGAATGGAATGCTCAAGGAGAGGCAAGGCATTTACATTTACAGGAAATACAATCATAGATGCAACTAGGAATGATTATGTTTCACGGTGCAGTGAAGAAGGGAGTGAAACATAACCAAACCGAAATGCAGTCAACTGACATCTCACGAGTACATCGAGCTAATGAGAATGTCGTCCTCATCTGACTCGTTCGAGAACATTGACTGAAAGAAAAAAATATTAAAATGCATATTTAAATATCGATTATTTAAATTAACGTATGATTTGTTCTAGTGGACCTGTGAAATGTTTCCTCTGCGGTTTCGATTGAGAGCTCTTGCCTTGGCGCGTCTTCGGAAGAAGCAGATGACTGAGGTGAGAACGACGAGCAGAAGAGCACTCATGAAGAAGAACTCGCGCCTGAATTGGGTAGATATTAGATGCACAACATTCTGCTCCAAAGGGCAGATCATGTTTGCGAAATGAGACAGTGGAGGTGAGAGAGCATGTGAATTGGAGAGACGCAGGAGCAATTGGGTATATGCCATGGAAGATGTGCTTCTGTTGGATTCTGTGCCTTTACAGAGCATACTCAATGAGCAGAAGAGTGAAAAAAACTTGAATATTTTTTAAAGGAGTAGAAGCTGTAAGCCAGTCTTGGCAGATAAAATATCTAGCATAGTCTGCCCTATCCACCCGTATCTACCTCGTCATGGAGAAATACGCAGGTGCAGTAGTGGTGGTGGTCGGTGGGGGTACGGTAGTCTTCCGTCGATTCTGATTCTGGTTCTTCTTTCTGCAACGAAAGGCCACCCTCGAACAACCCTCGCATTTTCCTCAAATCACATCTATTATAGTAGACTATATGTTTATATAAATAACATAATTTTCCGCAGTGGCTGGTAATGGATAATCCAGTAAGATGCATCACATAACTGAAGTTCTCGCACAGTTTTACAAGGAACGTACTTGGCGACATCGTCGCAAGCCTGCTCGTCACTGCCGTCCCTGCACTGTGTTATGCCATCACAGACATCGTACTGCGCTATGCACTCGCCGTCCTCAAATAAGAAAAATAGCATCAGTTCTATTGATATCATTCTATTAGATCTATTAGTCTATGATAGATCAGATCTATTAGATAGTCTATGATCAGAACTATCATAGACTAATAGATCTGGTCTTTTCCATTAGACTGACAATTAGAGCAAAATATTGCTATAATGTCCTCATAAATGCCAGGAAGAACGTAAATTTCCTTCCTGGCTAAGGAATAAAGTCCATGCCGCCGCTGGTTTGTCCATCTCGGCAGTGATATTTGTAAATGTTGGAAATAACGTATGAAACCTTGCACTGCCATTGCCATTCGCTCGGACAGCCCACATGGTAGAACGAGTCCTGACGCATGTCCAGGTTCGATTGCTGGTCAAACTGCAATTCACGATAATGCATCGTATTAGATAAAATAGCAAGACCTATTCCTGTATAGTCTCTCTGAAACGTAACTTCCCCTTGGCTAGATTACTATTGAAATTAGAGGATACGATTCGCGTTGTCAAAGTGATTATGTTTCAGGCTGTATCGAAAATGGCAGACCCATCGCTTACATAGATTTGAGTGAAACTTACTCATCAAAAAGACGCGAATCGTATCCTCTATACTTGACGAAAACGTTCCGTCAGTCGTCTCATTCCTACTTCCGACGAGAGAGCGGAGCGGTATGAAGAGAGTGTAGGCAAAGTAGGAATGAGTTTACTGACGGAAATTTTTCGTCAATAATAATTGAAATGCTCCAGATGGTGAAGGCATTACGAAACCCGGCCTTCCCAGCCGTCTACTGATAATGAGTCCCTCCCAACACGAAAGATAACGTACCTGAGCGGTGCACCGCAGTGCAAACAGTCCAAGAAGGGGCAGCAATCGACGCATTCCTCTTCTTTTCCTCCTCCTTTCGCCTGCCTTATCGGATGCTTTCTCCCCTCTATGGGGGACGTGCTCCAAGCGTGCGAATCGATTCCCTCGCGCGCACTCCTCTTGCCTTCCCTTTCCCTCTTCGTTCATGCTCCCTCCAGTCCCCCCTCCTAGACCCTCTCATGCGAAGCGCCCCTCTTTCACTCACTACAAGGCAGCTTCTACCGGGCAACGATTATTGTACACAAGAATATACGACCCGGTGAACTAAAATGTCCCGATGGAATCTCGCCGCAAAAGCAAGAATCCAGATGGAATCTGGCCAATCTGCCTTTGTGGCAAGATTCCATCGTGACATTTTAGCTCACAGTTCGGTTGTTCTGCATCGAATAAAGCCTGACCTTCTACTTATGAATACCCTGTAAAACATAAGTGTCAAATCTTAGGACCAAATTCCGCCAAAGATTTATCATCAAGCCTGTTCTAATGATATATAACACTTAAAAAGCCATGTAAACTTCAGCCTTGAAGATCACAGTATACTACCGTAGTGCACATTTATAGGAGCAGGTACAAAACACTCATCAACAGGGAAAGGTTGATCTAGAATGCACCATGGTCACAACGTCAAATAAATGAATGGCAACCACGGGGTTGACCCGTGATACAAATGCACGCTTAGGGAAAGTAGGAATCAAGTTACTGACGGAATTTCTTTTGCCAATTGTATCCCCCTCTTAGATTGTTGATGAAGCCTTTTCACCAAAGTGAAACGTTGAGCGTTGAAGATGGCACATTGAAGTATTTATCGGGCGAGGAGGAATGGTGATTCAGCTTCTCCTTTCTCATTTCTTTGTGATGACTATCCTGTCTTCCGTTGTAGATAGTTGTTTGCTTCTTCTCGATATTTCTATCTTTATATATACATAACTTCACTCTGCACCAGGAATGTCCAAATGGGAACACTCTACAAATACCCCCCCCCTTCCTAGAACAGATCTCACTATCTGAGGGAAAGAGATTGTGTTGCATGTGCATGCGAATGGGTACCAGTCAATACCAATGATGGTTTGGCTCCTGACGCTCATAGGAATTTGTAGCTCAAGTCGGGGCACAAGTCGAGGTATAATCCAAAGAGAATATCGGGCATACGTTTTGCGATAACGACTTACATATAATATTCCGATAGCGCAAAGGGCGGCTCCCTGGGTCAACCGTACCTATACCTAGTCCAGCCAGTAAGCAAAACGCTACGCTGCGTAGAATAGATTCGTATGCAAATTAAGAGAGTGGAGTGGAGAGAGCATGGAAATTGGAGAGACGCAGAGACATTCGCAATTTCGGAACGCGGACTGGTAAAACGTCGTGAATAAGCACGCATATATACGTACCTCGTTTGCACTCTCTTGGAATCAGAGAAACTGACGGACCGGTTTATTCTACTATGATCTCTTCCATTCCAGCCTCGTATCCTACACATACGAAAGACCGGCAACTTATACTTGCCCACTTCACGACTATCCACGATCACGAGTAACTCTCACACTGTAAGCAACTTAGTTGCTTTTCCTCTGCTCATTTCCACCTCGGCCAAGTAAGTAGGGGGGGGGGGGGGTGCATCGACGCTGTGAGCAAGGAAAGAGAAAAAGAGTGAGAAGGAAAAGTAAGAGTGTCAATCACTTTTTCTGGAAAGAAGGAGGTCAATATATTTGTTTCGTCGTGTTTCTTTGCATTTAAACGCGTGTTTGATGAATTAAGGATGCCCTCAATAGTGCGCTGAAGTCGACACAGCGTGAGGTGCAACGATGCCGTAATCCAAGGAAAAAGGCTATGCTGCACTTGCTGACTTCCGATAGATTATAGACAAAAGAGCATTCCAGATCATATGCCTTTATTTCCTTATCTAACGACTCGTTAAATGTGTTTGCTATATATTTACAGTCTGTGCAAGGGTACAAGAGAATGAATGAATTCCGAGGAGGAGGAGGAGGGTTTTCAAGGTTTTCAATAGTTAAAGTGGGCTCAACTCAGCATAGGAAAGACGCGCACATTCTACAGATAAAATCGAAGAGCGACAATCGACTATGTACTTCGAAAAGCGTACAGAGCGCACAGATATTGTTCGTATTCTATCCGAAAAGCCACCGAAATGGGGAAGGAAGTACACACACAAGACTACAGGAATCATCTTAAAGGTGGAGCAAGGGAATAAGTGCTACAGGCTACCGTAAGTCACGCGAAGAAAACAAACTACCGTAATTTACAAGAATAAACTTAGAGAGTATGAGGGACAAAAGTGGTTGGCGATAGACACAATTAGGGGTAGGGGGGGCGAGAGAAATGGGAAAACCGTAATGTAAAGGTAGACAAGGGTACAGATAGACAATGTTCGTGTGCTTTTCTTAGCTCTTTACTTGTAGATGGGGGAGATCTACAGGGTATTCGGG
>LS874745.1:153812-169218 GCA_900490955.1 Micoletzkya japonica | reverse complement strand
TGACTCGGACGGGGTCCTTCCGTGCCTTCTTCTCCACTCTTCTCATTCAACGTAGACTCTCTCTCCCGTCCCTTCCTCTCCTCTATTTCCCCGTTCTTCTTCTTCGTCTCCTCTTCCACATAGTGCACATATTCCTCTATCCCAATTGCCTTCCCTCCCCTCCCCTCCTCGTCCTCTTCCCATCCACAGACAAAGTAATGCAAACGGCCATAGCGAACAACAGCTTGTTCTCGACCGGAGCGAGAGGGAGCCGGAAGCTGGTGCATCCGGCAACTCTTCTCCTACTTGCAGGCTCTGCTAACATGTTCCATCTGGACGGTCATGACGCTCATGTCGCTGTGTATAGCCGGGACACATCTGCTCACGTTCGCGAGGATTCACTACGAACAGCTCTTCGGTCTCCCGCCCAATATGTGCGCCTTTCGTTATTAATATTATTGACGAAAAACTGGTTCGTCAGTAACCTCATTCCTACTTTGCCTTCACTTTTTTCGCACCCTTTCGCTATCCTGTAGGAATGAGACGGAACTTTTCGTCAACCTTATTATCGAAAAGACCGAAAACCGAAGAAGCTTTCCATAGCCGCGTCCATCACAACATATACTTATGTCCCCTCCATCTTGGCCTACATAACTCCTCCTTGAAGGCTGTGTGCCCTGTCGTGGATCATCTCCTTCTGTCTGGCCCTGCCGGCCCTCACGAACGCCCACGTCGTCATCTACGACACCGACGTCCGTCAGTGCGTCTGGGGCAATTCCGACTCGGGTAAGTGAGACGACGTCGACGTCGACGGAGAGAGAGATAGAAGCAAACGACGTAGGCGTTGAGGGCTGTAGTTGCCGTAGACTCCATTTAGCCTCCTGGCGTCACTCACTTCTATTACCGCGCACGCAAGCGCGTAGAATGACATGAGCCGAACTCAGAAACGTCGCATATGAACGCGTATTGCGTCGAGAGCCACTTTGCGAATTAATTCGCGGCTGTTCTGCTGAACAGCGCTTGTTCTGTGGACAAGAGCCTGGCAATACCAGTTCACTTAAACACTCTTGCAGGCCTCAAGTTCCTGACGTATCTCGTCATTCTCGGCGTCGTCATTCCCTCACTCTTCATGTACTACGCCTACTTCCGAGTTCTCGGTGAGCGGCCAGAGCAGTCTTATTGTTAGGACTAGAATGAACCGCCAAAGAAGGGCTAGCTAGAGCCTAGCGGGACCTCCTGTCCTCTCCAATTTCTCTCGCCTCTTCATTTTGCTTTCCTTCCTCATCCCATTCAATTTCAAACGACGACGACGAAAGGAAAGGAAAGGAAAGCAGCAGCAGCAATGCATACAGACAGACAGACAGACAGACAGACAGACAGACAGACAGACACGCATACCCTCACACGAAAAGCTCTTCGAGGGTGCAGAGAGTGAGCGGTGGTCTTGTGTCGTCGTAAACAATTCTCTCGTTAAATACGAGACCGAGTGTCCGTTTGTTATGCGCGGGGGCATAAAGGGGGGAAAGGGGGGAAAGGGGGGGGGGACGAAGTCTTGGGGTGATCGATACGCTCCGCCACAGACTGTCCACACAGAGACCATTCTCTGCATATAGTCTAGCCATGGCATAGTCTAGGCCGTTCCTCCGATCGTAAAGGATATCTCGTATCGCTATCTCTTCCAGCCATTCTGTACCACTCTCCAATCGTCTTCGAGTCGCTCGGTCTGTACAAGAGTCGGTGGCTGGTTTACGGCTTCCTCCTGGCGCCCTTCTACCAGCTTCCCTTCTTCCTCACAACAACCCTGCGGGTAAGCCTTCCCCCTTCCCCCCTCCCCTTCACTCCTTCCTTCCCCTGTGACACTCGAGCCCCTCAGTAGCCTTTAGGCGATGAGTCATCGGGCTGTGTTGAATACGTCTCCGGGAATACGCGCCGTAGCTATTTCATAGAGTATCTTCGTTCTCGAAAGGACTTAATCGACCCTATCCACTGATAGCCCATTGCATAGGCTTCATTATATATAAACCGGGGTAATCTCGGAGTACAGTAAACTCTCATTTCAGTTGGGCCGCGGTGATCCCGAGCCCCTGCTTCCCGTCCTCTTCATGTTCCTTGGATACATCAACATCCTCATCGCGCCCTTCCTCTACGGCGCCAGCCTCTTCATGATCAAGGTGAGCTTTTCGATCGGTGGTGTGCCGAGAGGCCGACGAATCGCAAACGTCGCCCCCCGCTCAGGAAGAGGACATGGCACTCACGGCACGCGCACACAAGGGTGGCCCGGCCACCTACCACGCGCCTGGAGGCCACCCACACAACCTACAGGCCCAGCTCATCTAGCCGGCGCCGGATTACTGTAGAGCCGGGTTTTAGAGCCCGTACTACCTTGTATAATATCCCGGTTAGAGGCACTATACATGACCAGTAAGCTATACAGTAAGCTATTGAGCCTGACTGTTAACCTGATCTCTACCCCTTCGCTGCCCTATTCATCTTGTTCCATTGTGTGTCAGGTGTGCCTTTTCGTGCATTGCATCTTCATGACCTGTCAAATCCCCCCATCCCCTCCCTCCCTTCATTCATTCATTCCCTCTCTCATTCTCTCTCTCTCTGCAGACCACTCATCCATGCACTCATTCTCGCATCTTTTTCTCCTCTTTCCCAGTCCCTATTAACCCCGTATTTCTTTCCCTCTGTCATTAGGCGCATATCTCACATCACGGGAGTTTTCCGCTTTTCCCCTTGAAAACACCTCTCCTCTTCCTGGACCTTCCACCACCATGTATTATAACGATTTCGGGAGCCCCGACGAGGACTAATAAATGAATTTTCCGTGAAATACCACAGGCCTATTGTATAGTCACAATGGCAGGGGTCTCATAATGACTACACATTATGCACATTGCACTTTGAACATGACAGTTTTCAGCTATATTGCGATATGTCCTAAACCGAAATACAGTAACCCACTACCGTACGCTTTCTGTATACTGTACAAAGCGACTAACCAGTGAAGAGTTGGGGGAATTTGATGGGGAGAATGACGGCCTCCTGTAGGGAGCTCTTGGCCTGTTCGAGACCCGCGATATCGGACCATTTCACGTTCGGCTTCTCCATCACGATCGCCCCTTGCAAGCGGTCCTGAACGGAAAGAATTCATTTCAAATACCTTTCTTTTTTTCATTTTTCCCCTATGAATTAGTTTGCGAAAATAGCTACACGTTTTCAAAAAGTGTGCTCTACCAAAGCGATTGAATTCCATGATGCACCAAATTACGCAAAGATTACTTTCTAGTGTAGAAAATCGTACCTAGCCTAACAATTGAGCCGTAACCGAGGTATTCTAGCTCAAAATTAGTGCAGAACCAGTGTTCGGACGGTTGGACACGTGTACTCATGATGAGAAATGATCAAATAATCCAAAATTGAAACAAAAAATCGTCAAATTCCTGCACAGTACGGTAAGAGTGACGATTTCAAAGCAGTTCTGTGTTGTTTCATCAATTCTCTACGAGAGGAGTATTTTTAAATAAAAATATAAATGTTTTAAAATATTATTTAAAAAAATAAATGGAACTCACTGATTCCAGTAAGTCAATTTACAGTAATCCACTACAGTACTCCTCTACCTGGAGCTGTCTGACCATTCCCTCCGTTACCTGGAGTTTCTTCTTATCGTCGTCGTCATCACTCTCGTCTTTTCCTCCATCTTTGACCGGCTTCTTCGCTGGTCCTTCCTGAAATGAGTGAGTGAAATAGGCTGAATTATTTTTTCTCAAAACAGTTGCCCATGTATGACGATATTGATTCACCGTGCGTGATATATGGACAATCTTCACGATTAGAGGATACGAATCGGGTACTTTTGATGGTTATGTTTCGTCCATCCGAAGATAATAAGACGATTTTATGAAATTTTGCATGTGTTCTTGAGTAAAAGAGCGGAAAAATAAACCAAGAAATGTTCATATGTGAGTAGAACGAGCAGGTAATTTACTGTAGTGGATGACCCATAGATAGAGATCGTATTATTTGTTTCCGTTGTATGCCAACGATTAACTCAACCAGCTACTCAAAACATTACCCAAGAAATCTAATTAACAGGTCGTGTAAAAACCGTATCTGACTATGATTACGCCAGTACAAAACGACCCACCTTGAGGAACTTTTTGATCTGTTCTGCTCGATTGAGGTAGGCGACGCACTTTGCACGTATCGTCTCCTTTTGCTTGTCGCCCTGAGCCTCGTCTGAAAATTAAGTAAATTAATGAAAATGCATGAAAATAGCACACTGTCCACTAGCATAGGTGGACACGGCTGCAGTTCCCGTGGTGAGTATCTTACTGCATGAGTTTTCCATGTATTAGTTAGATTACTGCAGAAAGGTAAACTCAATCGCTATGTGCATTTCGATCACTGCAGTAAGTTACCCGTAAACCCTGCCCCCACCTGTGTTCTTCATGCATGGAATACGATTGAACTATTAGCTTTTTTCACTTCACAGGAACTGTGTCACAGTAATAATTTCGTGAATAAAATATGCCCGTCTTTTGTACTACCAATGCACGTAGGGAAATAAATAAAATTTACTAAACCGATCTCACTGCTAGCTCATTTGATAAGTTTCGAAATAATTGAACAGCCTTGAGATATAAACTGATCTTAACGAATAAAGGGAACTCACATTTTATAGCATGCAAGAAGTATTGTACAGATTGATCGTAGAGAACCAGAGCGGACTGAAATGAAAATACATGATGACTGTGAGGGTATAGTAAGGCTTTCGTAATCAAGATGTGAAGTGAACTGCAGCTCATGCTGTTTTGTAAGGATAAACTCCTTTTCAATTCGCATATCACTTCTATATTCTTCTAGTAAAACACAGTGTTCGTTTTTAACAAGTGCTCTCATTCCGATGTTCTCCGGCATGAGAAAAAATCGAACACGACAATGCACAGCGGTAAACAACAAAATAAAAATCGTTACTCTAACCTTTCCCGGAGAGTCAAAACTGTTGAAATACCTCATAATTGCCAGCTTTGTCCTCATCCGTCGCCTTTGTCACCAGTTCGATGGCCTTCTGCAAAGAAGGTGATGATAATAATCAAGGAGAAAATAAAGAAATAATCGAGATCAACCCGAAATCGGACTTACTTGCAGTGATTGGGTCATGGAGAGGAAGGAGAGGCAAGGCGGGTACCTGAATGGAATCAAGTGAGTGGTCAGTACACACAGCACCCAGACACAGAACAACGATTGAAAGAACTGGCGAAATCTCTAACTGCATGACTCATGCGCGTGCAAGGATGCATCATCCTATCGCGCGCATATATCGATTGATGACGACTTTTACCGGGAGCTACTGTAATCAAGCAGTCTAAAACGCGGACCGGTCCTGATAAACCGCGGAACTATCGAAATTGGCAGACTGGCGGCGCATTGTTTACAGCAAAATTTTGTCGACGAAGTGAAGGTCATTTTCCGTTAGGTAATCGATTGCGCATGGTCTAAAGCTTGCGAAACACATAAATTGCGCACAAAAATCGCGGCAGCAAGCCCGCTTCCACCACGCTCAGTAAGTCCGCCACCCGCTCTCGATTTGAGTTCGCGCTACTCGGTCCCGCCGCGAACCGAACTCGCGGAGAGAGGCGCGTCGCGGTCGCGCGTCGCGGCTGGTTCGGCTCTAAACTGGCGGAGAGCGCCAGACGGCGAGAGGGTCGGGCGAGAGGGGGCGCAGAGAGCGGGCGGAGGGAGAGGGTCAGAGAGGCAGAGGGCGGAGAGAGGGAAGAGGCGCGGCGGAGGGTGAGGGAGTGAGGGAGAGGGGGGAGGGAGAGGGAGAGACCCTGAACCCACACAGCCCCCTGTTCTTTTCCCCCTTGTCGATTTTCCTATTTTAGTCGCTATCTCTCGACTCTAGCACAGACACGCACACACATACAGACACACTCTCTACAACACCTGTCCTCTCGCTCCTTGTCCACACCTATATATCCCATCGATTACACCCCTCCTCCTTCCCCCCGTTTTGCGTCTGGCGTCTTGTAAGCCCCCCCGTTGTACTCGTTTCGTTCGTCGTCGTTGTCGCGGACCGTGTGCTATATTATCGACGTTTTGCGTGTTGCGTATTGCGGAAGACGACACGGTTGTTGCAGAGTACGGAGTAGAGGAAGACGCCTAGGAGGGGAGAAGAGTGCCGTGTCTCGTGCCCCGAGTGAGGAGTTGACTGCGGTGGAGAGAGATCAAGATAGTCACCATTACTCCGCCAATCACTGCATGAGGTACCGTACTTTCTCCCATTTATTGATTACTTATTTAAATGGCAAAGGTTCCCAGCACGCGATGAAAGCCAAGCGCGCGCAGTTCAAATATAGACCGCGCGTCGTGATTGCGAAGGGATGGGGAATGCGAGAGAGAAGAGAGGGGGAGAGGGGGATAGGCAAAGTAGCTCCGATCAGATGAACTGTTTTCCGTGGCATCGGCCTGGGGAGAGTCATAACGCCTCCTTCCATACTCTTTCCATACCGACCGATCGATTCGCCGGCTGTCGATATCCTCCGCCGGTTTCACGCGAATCTGCAATGTTTGATCCGTTCGCGTCCTCCTTTTCCCGTCCAAGATTGATTGCCCTTTTGGTGTAGTAGGCGGTAATTGCCAAGAGGCCGGTGTCACCGTTTTTGCGCCAAATCGCTGACCTTTTGCGAAATAGCGTTCAGAAGGGGAAGGATGAACAGAGTGTTTTGCGCTGTGTTGTGCAAGGGATCAGGTATTGCGGGCTATTTTCGTCCACTCTTGTGTTGCTGCAACCGGGGAGGGGACCGGGGTTTAGGCACTGTATTTGTTGCGTACAGTACCCTTACGGTAAGCCGATATTTGGACCTGCGGAGGCAGTAAGTCCGAATCAAGCTAGTAAGTCCATATTAGATGTACATATGCACCCCCGCAGTTTGCGTAGTATCGCAAACTGATTTCGTAATACGTGAAACTAAGCGGTATTGCGGCGCGCCATGTGATCCAGTTAGAGTACAGTACCTCCTCGATGACTACCGTATATCCTGCTATCGCAAACTAACTCGGCTATCGCAGACTGATGGGATGCGTGTCAAGCAGTGCAGCGGATGCAGACGTGCGGGAGGCGAAGAAGGTGAACAAGCAGATCGAGGATCAGCTGGCCAAGGACAAGCAGGTTCGGTTATGTTTCACCCATTTGGGTGGGGGCGGATATTATTTATTTAGTTATTTGGCCATTTATTGAATATGCGTATATCGTGCGGTCGCTGAAGGGAGGGGGGGTTATATAAGGACATTTGAACTCTTTGTGTAGAAGTAAACGACAGTCGGTAGGCTGAGAATAGGTCTAAATATTATGGCGACCGAGATGGACAGCTTAGTGGTTACGCGCGGTTTGTTGCACTAATTGTGGGCAAATCATGCGGCGCATAATGTAGGTGGTTCGCCTATTTGACTGAGCGAAGATGGCATCATCGGCATAGCTTGAGGGTACAATGCTTGTTTTGTCTTCTTTCCTTAGATTCCATAGCAAAACCTTGCCTAGCCATGATTCGTCATAGGCTATTTCTAGCAGGTTATGTTCGTTGCTGAACTGATATATCGAGAAAATACCTGCGTCGTGATCTTTACTTTAGCATTTTCGTACGCAAATATCACCTTTCTTTAAATTCTGAACAGGGTCAGCAGCTATGTTTCTATAAGGAGTTCCACTTTCTGCCATTTCCCATTCGTCGTCCGTCTGATCGTGTGCTGATCTCTCTTCTTACTTCCCTTCAATACTCTTTGTTCTCTCCTCCCAATCTTCAAGCTATTAATAGTCCCTCTCCCAATAAGTCCTCCCCCCTCTACGCAGCTGATACGAGGGTACTGATAAGAAAAAAGTGTGGGGAGTGAACTCGGTCGAAATAATCTTCACGCATAACGACAATGTAGTTTTGAACGTGTCCTTAACTGAAAAAGTGCTGAATTCAAATTGGTTTGGGTCCCGCACGGAAAATGATTTGCAGGTGATGCGGGCGACGCATCGGTTGCTGCTCCTTGGTGCGGGCGAGAGTGGCAAGTCGACGATTGTCAAGCAGGTATACTGTAGTTCAGGGGGGGTTACTGTAGTTTCCCTTCGGGACCCCGAACCGTTCAGAGTTTTTCGGCTTATTTACTACTACTGCTGTAATGTTTGATTTTTGTATAGACATGTCTGCGTCTTTAATTGTAGAAACATGCATATTAGGTCGGGTCCAAGTAATTTGTGGGAGGGAAAACGCGTTGCTGCGCACTTTTCGCCTTGCAGATGCGCATCCTCCACATCAATGGGTTCAACGAAGCAGAGAAGAAGGAGAAGATTGTCGAAATACGAAAGAATATTCGGGATGCGATGATGGTACGTCGGGTGGGGGGGCTTTGCGAGGGTTCTTGAGAGGTTGAAGGGGAGTCTTAGCAGGTTATGGGGAGGGGGAGGCGTAAAGGGTAGAGGTTACGAGAGATAGTTGAGAAGAGGTTACTAGTGAGTGAAAGTCGGGAGGAGCGGAGTGAGGTGGACGTCAGCTGTTAAAAGTGAAAGAGGGAGAGAGTTAGGAGGTAAAGGGGAAGGGAAAGAGGGTTGGGAGGTAAGAGCGAGAGACAGTGAAGACACGCGCCACCACTCAAGTATCACACGTAAACTATTGAACGACGGGGGTCCTGAAATGGGGAATGAAGGGGAGGGGAAGAAGAATAAGAGGGAGTTGAACTGTTGATCAGAACTGTGATTGCTAGGGATTAGTGGTGTACCTGCGAGTTCTCCTAGCATTTGTGCTTCAATTTTAAAGCGATAATATTTTTGTAAGGGTTAAGATGAAGTTGATCAGAACTCATGTACATAACTCTAGCTGGGATGAGCCCCTTGGGGTTGATGAGATTGAGAGAGTGAACGAATAAATAGATGATATGTTCCTACTACTACTAATAATGATATATATATAGGAAAAATGCGCTAGGTTGTTTCAAGCCGTTGCTAAATTTTCTGCTTAATAGCTACTTAGGGGGGGGGGTAGGTTAAAGCTGCTCAAGGGCTCATGGGAAAGATGGAAAACCGCGAATCGCATTATGGAAGGCTCTTATTCTGGATGTACCGCGCTTGTTTTTGGATTGCCCTAGCGCAGTACGATTCGGGTTACTCTTGATGGTTGTGATTCGCGACCAATCGATAATGCTTGTCATCCGCTGTTGGTCGAAGCACAGTAATCACCAAAAGTATGCGAATCGTACTTCTCTACAAAGCTCACACTTGCTGAAAAATGGAAATTATTAGATTTGAAAATAATGTAGGCAAAGTTCTCAAAATATGTTCGGGAAGGTTACTGATTGCTAGGTCCCTAGACCCGAGTCCATTCTTTTCTCTCTCTCTCTCTTATAATCGTCTTCTTTCTAGCTTCGTAGGTTGAACTGCTTGCTTCTGTTCTAAGCTGCGCATCTGTAGTTTTTCTTGGTCTTACTATCCGCGATAAGCTGGTAGCACAGTTGTTCATTGGCGTTCAATCTCTGGTCCGTCTCTTCTTCTCATCCTTTCATTTCCCCTTTCCATTCTGCGCTCTCTCAATATCCCCTGTGCCTCTCTATTCTCTTCTTTAGCACGTTTCTCTCTCCTTCCCCCTCCCTCCCCTCCACCCTCACTCCCTCCTTCTCCCTATTCCATACTCGGTTGTTGGCACATATCCATGTGCATGGTCTATAGAGGGAAGAGAGGGAGGGGGAGGAGTGAGAGGCAGAGAGTCAGAGGAGGGGAGAGCACGGAGCTATTTTTAGCCCATGCACACTCTCACTCTCGCTCTGCCGCATGCAGACTCTCGTCGTCTGGCGCTCTCCCCTCCCCTCTCCCTCCCAATCCCTTGCTCGTTTCGTTCTCTCGTCTCATACATGCTTGGCGGGGAAATAGAGGAGGGAAGAGAAAGGAAAGCGAAGAAGAAGAAGAAGAATAAAGGGGCGAAGAGGAGTGGAAGACGGGGGGGGGGGGAGAGTATGGAGGGAATGGGGAATATTGGGGAGATGGAGCGAATATTGAGGAAATCGAGGGATATTATGTGATAATCGGGAGATACTGCAGGGAGACATAATGTATAAAAGCAATGAAGGGTTCAGCAGGGGTGACTAATTTAAAAAAAATATCAGTGTGTTAAAATTATCATTTGTTGGAGTAGAACAAGTATTGGGGTCTCAGTAGGTTTAGGCCTGAAAATCATTCGATCATTTCGTACAGGAGCGCGATTGTCCGATCGCACTTTAGGATGAGGGGGGGGGGGGTGCACCCCGGAGAATCGTAATGCAAAGCGCGTGTTGGGAGGGTTTTTGCTGCGTTTGCTTTTCGCTAATTGTGCAAGGGGAACTTTTTGTAAAGTTTATTTTACAAAGAGCAATGAGGGGCGTACTCTTGGTGAGAGCCGGAACATCATGGGTATTTCTGGTATGAAAAATGAAAAATAAAATAGCCCTGTGTACGAGTTGTTGTTTGCAGGTGATCCTCTCCGCCATGGAGGAGATCAGTCCGAAGGTGCAGGTGGACGAGGCTGCTACGGAGGACAGCAAGAAGTACATCCTCACTGTCGCCACTCAACCCGATTTCGACTACCCACAGGTGGGCGGGATTAGGATCGATTACGATCGATTAGTTATGATTAGGGCTGGCTTTGCCCATTCTTTAAAGCTCTCTCTCTCTCGGAAGGTGCGGTGATGCAGATGATGCATTTAACGTATTCGTTTCCCCCCACCGTACCCCTGTCTACCGTATCCGCTACCGTACTCCTTGCAGGTGTTTTACGATCACGTGAAGAAGTGCTGGTCTGACAAGGGGGTCATCGCGTGCTTCGAACGAAGCAGCGAGTACCAGCTCATCGACTGTGCCAAATAGTAAGAAGTCATTCTAGGGCTTTCTCTTCGTATCCACCCGAACCTTTGGGGAATCTACCATTATTTCAACAAATTTTTTGATCTACTGTTCTCTTTCTCCCTTGATCTACTACGACAAAGGACACCCTTGTATGCTGATGACGACCCATCCAGCCAACTACATACAATTAGTGTGCATAAAATGACCAGTTTGATGAGATGGTGGTTTCCTGAACGTTCGGGTCAGTTTTTGATTGGGAGTTCAAGCTGGTTTGACTCACATTGGCTGGATGGGTCGTCATCAGCATACAAGGGTGTCCTTTGTCGTAGGATTAGGCGACACGTTAGTGCAGTTTTCTGATAAACTGATGGCGAGGAAGTAGGAATGAACCTACTGACGGAACGTTTTCGTCGCTCAATATAATACATCCTTTACTCGCAGTTTCCTGGACAAGGTGGACGAGGTGCGGAAACCGGAGTACAATCCCTCGGAACAGGTGAGCATTATTTGTAAAAAAAAATTTTATACTAATTTTAATATTTACTGTTCTTCCTCGATTGTTGACCGTCTAGTGTGGCCAAGAACAGTCCAAGCGCTGGCAACTCTCGTTCTTACAATTAGAAGGAATGCAAGCGCACCGCTTGCTCATTGTTCATATTTTTTCCTATTTTCGAAATACTCTTGGATCAATGCTTCTTCTCTGTCGTCCATTCTTGTTTATATATTTATGTAATTCAACGAAAATAAGGGTGACTAAGCGGAAAAGCTTATTTCCTCTTGTAAAATACCTGCGCTGCTGCGTATTTGAACCATTATCCGCTCTTCATTGTGCGCTCCTCATCATACGTGGGCAGGTAACCCCAAAAGTGTAAAAATGGGGTACCATCCCAAAAAAAAAAACGGGGCAACCAGTCATGCAAAACCGGTTTTCTGCTGACCCATAAGCATATCTAAAAAAAATTTCCGGGCCTACCGGCGCAAAAATCGGGGCTACCATCCCGTACTTACCGGCCGTGCCCACGTATGCTGCTCACTTGACTAAATCATTCTTAGCGTCTCCGTTCCCTACCTTAGCAGAAGCCCGCGGTTGATAAGTGAAAAGTGCCGGTTGGAAGAAACCGCAGTTGAAGGAAGGGTTGAAAAGTGCCTTCACAACGTGAAAAGAAACATGGGGCATTTGAACTATGATTGTTCTCTATTCTCTATTCCTCTGCAGAATCGTGCATGCATGTTAGCCTTCTGCCGCAATTAGCTCTGACATACTAATACCCGGATGAACTTCAGACTGTGGCCCTGTTCAATCTCTTGATCTCAGAAGAAGAAGCCATCAAAGCAAGCCATACGGCAAATGATGGCTCTTGCTAATAATCGCGAAAACGGGGCTACATCCTCGCAAAATCTATCATTAGATCGACGCATACGTGGGCGGCCTTCTCGACCATATTTCGAGAAACGGGCCTACCATTGTACAGAATCGTGAATTTTCGAGCCTACCAATTGACAATTCCTGCCAAAATCGGGCCTACCATGGTAAAATTCCACGAACATTTGGGCCTACCACCCATACTATGGGTCGTCGGTGCCCACGTATGGATGGGCCATTACGCTTCATGCTCGGTAGATATATCTGTTCCGCTTAAATCGCAAGGTTTAAATTTCAGGACATTCTACGGTGTCGTGTGATGACCACCGGCATCTTTGAGACGAAATTCGAGGTGGACAAAGTCCGATTTCAGTGAGTTTTCTTTTCTCGCCTTTTCCCAAGCTTCCTATTGCATATCTTCTTTTTTTTAAATTTTTCTTCTTGAAGAAAACGTTAAAGGGACGTAGCTTTCGGTTACGTTTCGAATATTCCCTTTGCAAATGGCTGCTATCAATGCAGGACGGCTTATGCAATGTAACCATGAAGCTGGCCCGTTTCCCCTTCTCTATTTTTTTGGATATCTCATAGAAAAAAATGTGTTGGAAAAGGGCGTCGTTTATGCTAGAGTACTGTGTTTCAGCTAAACCATATTTGGCTATGCTAGCTTGCAGTAACTTCACCCCACCAGCGCGCCTTTAATCTTACCTTTTACACTCCCCTCTTTCTCTTTATATGCGAGACTCGTTGGGCAGTCTTATTTATAGCTTGCTTTCTCTGCATATTAGCCAATTATTGCGTGTACTTGGATAATTGAGATGAACAGAAGAAGAGGAGGGATCTTCTACATAGTTTCATGTAGGTAGAAGCAAATAAGCAAGTAGAGGGGGGGATAATCACTGCTCTTTCACATACTATAGCTTACTGATATAAAGCTCGAGGACTGAAATAGATTTTGAGAGAGAGCGCGAGAGAGAGCGTCATAGAGAGGGGGGGAGAAGGCGTTTGTAAGGCCTTGTGCAGATTATCACCATGGAGAGAAAGTGAGAGGGAGGGAGAGGGAGAGATTGTCGATTACACCTTGAGCACGTAGTGAAAAGGAGAGAGTATAGGGAGGGAATGAGGGGGGGGGGGAAGAGCATTGATTGGTATGAACCATACCGTATGGTTGAGGAAAAAGTTCCACCAGTTGTCGCCATTCCTACTTCCGACGAGAGAGCGAAGCGTTATGAAGAGAGCGCAGGCAAAGTAGAAATGAGTTTACTGACGGAACTTTTTCGTCAGTAATAGGAGTATGTGCGAGAGATCAGCAGAAGAGCAACTTCAATAGCCCTGTGTAAACACCCGTAGTTTTTGCTGGTGTCCGGATTTGAAGCGTAGCAATGAAATGTGCAAGACATTCTATATCATCGATTTACCACTTTAACGGGTCAAAGGCTACCGACTCATGGATCTTTGCTAGCCTGTCTATAGAAAATGTAGTTGATTAATAATAATAATAATAATAATAATAATAATAATAAGACATATAATTGCAGTATGTTCGACGTGGGCGGCCAGCGGGACGAGCGGCGGAAGTGGATTCAGTGCTTCAACGACGTCACTGCCATCATCTTCGTCTGCGCCTCCTCCTCCTACAACCTCGTCTTATGGGAGGACTCGACGCAGAATCGGTGAGAGGGCAGACACGGTTACCGTATGCAGTGGGAAGCCACCATTTCACCACCAAATATCGGTCACTTTATCAACAACATACGGTTAGTATTGACGAAACGACCGATTTGATGAATTGGCGGCTTGTACATGTTATCATGAATGAATGAATGAATGTATCATGCACAGCATGGAACGGAAGTCCGTTATGGGATATATTGGAATGATAGAGAAACTTTGGGATAGCCTTATCCATACATGAACCGCGGCTGTCTACCGGATCTTATGAGCTATTTTTTGTAGCTTTTGAATAGACGACATAAGTTGGAGAAGGCTACGGTAGAGCGGCTGCTGTCACTTCATTCTGGAGCTTCTTCTAACTAGTCCACGAGCATGAAGCGTACGATGGTTAGTGTACTGTTTAGACTGCGCGAGTCGTTGGCCTTATTCAAGAACATCTGGAACAATCGGTGGTTGAAGACGATCTCCGTCATTCTCTTCCTCAATAAGCAGGTAAGCGTATTTACAGGGCTCGTATCGGTGTATCTAGCCCATCTCCATGACGATGACACCAAAATCTTTTTTTGTTTATTCCTGTACATACACAGCTGCCCCTTGACTAGTTACCGTAACCCAATATTCGCTGTAGGACATGCTGGCGGAGAAGATCAAGGCGGGCCGGTACAAGCTGGAGGCCTTCTTCCCCGAGTTCGCCTCCTACCAACTGCCTTCCGATGCCGTCTTCGACTCGAACGAAGACGTCAACGTCGTCCGAGCCAAGTACTTCATACGTGGAGAGTTCCTGGTGAGAGAATAAGCATAGTATTCATATTTATTTATAATACAGAAGTAAATAGGGAATAGGTAACAAGTTTGGTGTTAGGCTACGCTGTTTTATCTCAAAAATTAGCCGACGACATTTTGCCAAAGAAAGGGAGTTTCGTTTTTGCCTGACAGCCACAAAGCTGACGCAGAATCTGATACATCATTATGACTTCATACCGTTAATTTGTGTTTGATCCGGGAAATGGTACATCCGCATAATCACGTTGCCTATTCAGCGGATCTCAACTGCGGCCGGCGACGGGCGACACCACTGCTACCCGCACTTTACGTGTGCCGTCGACACGGAGAATATACGGTAGGGGAAGGGTGGATTACGGTAGTTGTAGAAGATTATGAACCCGCACCCAGTGCTTAATAAGTAACTCGCTTCACGCATTATCAACGCAGCGTGAAGCGTATCTTTTTACCCGTCGAAAAGCTCCTGTTTTAATGTCTTCTCATTGGCATTTACTTGTAAGCATATGCCGCTGTATTGTGTATGACGGGGTTTTACATTTATAGTCTAAATTATAGAGTTGTGTGGGCCGATCTTTTCTCTATTTCCGACATCACCCCGCTTTTCAAGTTGGTTTCCATTGCAGACGCGTCTTCAACGACTGTCGCGACATTATCCAGAGAATTCACCTACGGCAGTATGAGCTATTGTAGAGGTGGTGGCAGAGGAGGCCTCTCCCTCCCCATCCCCTTCTGCCCCCCGTTCACCT
>LS874745.1:114155-129123 GCA_900490955.1 Micoletzkya japonica | reverse complement strand
ACAAGGATCCCGTATGGGATAGGTTGAGATGTGGAGAGGACGGGAGGACAAACCACTCAGGGTTTATTCAAGACAAGGAATGAAGACAGGAGAGAGGGCGAAGGACGAATCGGGATAATTAGACCATACAATATGCATGACGGGGAGAGTAGGTGAAGTGCGTATGTTAAATAGGTTAATTGTATTACTATACACAACAGATATTTTGCAATTATCGAGCGTATCCGGAAACGAAAATGACAATTGAAAACTGAAATATACTAAATTCATATCCTTAATGATAACACTTGGGACTATCTAGGATTTGAACTATGCGTATGCAATATACTCATGAGTATCTAAGTGAGTTTTACAATAATTACAGTGCAACTTTCCTGTTTTGATGCAAAAGGGAAACATTAGTGAAGAGTGATGGAAGAGGCGACTAGCCAGCGAGACAACTGCTACACGAATGAGAGTAATTGTAGAGCGAATATGATTAATCAGGGTGTAGGCTACTCAGGTGCACCATAATAACATGTAAAATTTTGGAAAAGCGAGAATTTTAGATGAAATAGAGGCATGGGTTTCGAAACCCATTCGAAACAATAGCCATGTTTCGAAAAACCGCTCTCAGCAAGCGAATGTTTCGAATGAGTTTCGGTTTCGGTTTCGAATTCAGCACTCTACTAGATACCATCTATTTTTGATCGTCTTATCTGTACATTGTGCGAATAGGAAATTGTTGATCTCAGAGGCGAATGCAGTGTTCGATTGGGGCAGAAACAGTTGGCAATCGATGATTTTAATTCGAGCATTAATTGTGGGCCGATGAATGGTACGCATAAATATGATTCTCTGCTTAGGCAGATTGGATTAATCCGTTTTCGAGTGAAACATGATATATGCATTTTTTCAGTGAATGCTTATTTCGCAAAGGGAGATGTTCTCATGAAGATGAAGAAATATTCGAAGGCGGGGATGGTTTATGAGTCTATTCTTTCGTTTCAAGGACAGAATGAAGAGGCGCAGCGTTTGAGGGATGTTTGTGGAAAGGAAAAGGAAAATGGAACGGTGAGGACAGTGAGGGAAGGGATAATGTTTTAACCATTAAATAACCCCCCCCCCCATTAAAATGATAATATTCATTAAATACGCGTGGTTTAAACGTACTGATGTATGCATTGAGAATGAGGAGGATGAAGAGGATGCGGACGAGAAGTCCAATGACAACTTCTTCTTCCGATGCATGAGTGGACTTGCGAGGGTGAGCTAGATAAATATCAGACTGAGACTTTGTTCATTAACCCAACAAGCTTTGTATGATGCGCAAAAGTGTTTGAAATGATCTTTACAGTCCTTCACAATTCCTGCATCTCAAAACATGGCACGAGCGTCTATGAGACAGCTGAGTAAGGGAATGAAGGTAACGAATTTCTGTGATTGAAACCACCGGTGTGTATGACAGTTCAATGTGTTATTTAGAGTAATCATGCCTTTCAGCCATCGAGAGCTATCTTTCGCCCGTGGGTAGCGGGCCAAGCAACGAATGGATATCGCATCGTTAATATGAAGGGAAAAAATAATATCTTCAAGTTGGACAAGGCGTGGAAACCTTCTGTAGCACAGAAGGGTTTCAATGTCGTCGGAAAGGTAGTTCGTGTCATAGATACTAGTTAATCTATCTCTCGTATCTTCTGCGCAATTCGCATTGCTACCTATGCTAGTTACATACAGAGGTTCATTCGATGGTCCAGATCCAGAAATTAGTAGGAAAAATTGAAACTTTAACAATTGTGTACGCTTATACCGCACCAATTGACGTCTTGAGGTGATGCTGGTTGCGGCAGTTGCTTATGATACTTGTCGTGTAGTCAAGGCAGCCAAGGAGGTTCATTTCTTTTTATTTGTCGAGATTAGTGTGTGCATAAATAATATACAGGATTTACAGGATAAGGAGTATGGTACGACGCATAATACGAAGATCCGACTGGCCGAAGTGGGAGGGTCGTGGGGAGGAGGATTCGCGGGTACGGTATCAATCAACCTGGTCCCTTCTTTGGCCACGACCGTTTCAATCGGAGGGCAAAAAACATTTAAAAATGATGAGCCGCCACGCCCATTGAAAATTAAGTTCTCAGCCTTTAAATTTTGACTATTGTATCAGCTGTCTAAAAGGAATGTCTGCTCCACAGTGAAATATAGGGATGTAACCGTACGGGTGTGCTGTACTGATACTCTCTTCGACTTAGCTATGCATTTTCTTAAGGTGCTTCGGCCGGAGCCGCAATGGGAAGTGTCTTTCCCGGATTTGGTACCCTCATTGGAGGAGTCGTTGGAGGGGTTGTTGGAGCAGTATCGGCTTCCATCGCATGCGAAGAAGTGGCCAAGAAGATTCTGATCAAGAAGGACCATACGAAGATTACCGTGAAGGCTTTGATTGATCCCGATTATGACAATGTATTCGATGGAAAGGAGGACGAAAAGGAAGAGGCTCTCACAAGGAAGAGCAGGTCAATAGTGGATTTGACTGAACTGTTCGATGAGGATAGTGATGTGGAATACGATGATATTTGGGCGAATAAGGGGGACAGACTTGTTACTTTGGACTCAGGATACGCGTCTCCTACCGAATACTGAATCACCATTAATCACCTGCACATATTATACTTTTTGCTATACCCTGTTAATACGATAACTGCGTAAGGATTTTTGCTGTGATTTTGTAAAATACTAAATCTGGTGTCCCACCTGATAAAGATTTACTTATTCGGATATTTTTTTCTCACCGCGAGTAGCATCTCGTTCTGGTCTATTAGACCTAAAAGTATTTCAAGCTGGAACAAAATGGAGAATTCTGTAAATTTTAACTAAAGATAAAAAAATTAGTACGCGTTGGTTGCTGTGGAGTCCATGTTCGATTGAGAGAGGTCGGAATGGAGAAAGGATGTCGATTGGTTACTGTGGTTGCTGCCTATGAATGCTTGCAGGAATTGATCGAGCAGTACGAACACTACATGCGCGACAATCAAACTCCTGCGACTTCAACTTATTTACGCACTGCGGTGTTTATATGTGGTGCAGACCGAATTTCACATAACTTATTAGGTATACGAATAAAAAAAAGAATGTGGGCCTGTTCCGAGTGCAGTCCTATATCTCTGCCTATCTCCGACTAGCCTCTATTACGTAAACCTCTCCGACCTCCCACATTGTTCCCTATCCCCCTATCCTCCCTCCTCTAACTCTCTATCAGTCAATATTTCCCCGTTGGTCTATCTCCATTCAAAAATGGACGCGATGCCCACACTTTCTCTGCTCTGCAAGGCCAGACTTTTCTCAAGACTTTCTCATTTTTCTGTAACGATCTCCGTTCGTTATAGGTACGTGAAACAGTCGATAATAATCCAGTTTTAGTCCCATTCAGACCGGATCTTGAAGACCTACATAATCAATCATGGGATGAATCCCTTGAACTTATTTCTTGCTTTCTAGCTCAACCGGATGGAAACGAAATCAGATGCAAACTCGTGCAAGAGTCGCAGATGGACTTGGGTGCATATATTAGAAAATATAATAATTCCCTAACATATTAGTATTCGCTTATTGTTAGTATATAAATAAATCTGTGATAAGATTAATTTTTATATTTTGTGAATCTTGTATCTTTTCCAGACGATCCTCCGCCGGACTGTGGGATGCAGCCTTATGATGTGCGGTGGTATGCTTCAGTTCTATTATCCCTCTGTCGCGTCGGCATTCCTGAGCGCGGTCTTGTATGTCATTTCTTTGTCCTGCACTTAACTTAATCTTGTCAGTTTAGTATCTTTATTAACTTAATTGTTGCAAATTCACCATAATGCAGTCTGTGATTAGCTCGTTGCAATGCATTCTGCGATAAATATCTAACTTGTTTCTCAAAGCAATGAGATTCCGAATACATTTATGCATCTTTGAATATGGGAGGTGAAATAAGGGATAGGGTGAACTCCACTCCCTAATGATACGATCGAAACATTTCCTGAATCAGGGAAAGAGAAGCAGTGTGGTACGGCATGCCTCGTTTTGCGGAATCCAGCAACTAAGGGAATGCACAGCATTCCTAGCGTTCGAATAGCGAATGGCGGTTTCCGCTGTGATCTATCGTCATTGCGTCCACAAAAATGAGTCAAAATTAGTAAATTTAAAAAGTTAAGCTCCTCCTCATCAGTCTAAAGAGCTGCCAAAATTTGGTTAAGATTCATCTAGCCGTTGTGGAGTAAATTCAAAATTAGTTGCCAATTCGCTATTAGACACTTCCCCTTTCGGTCGGAATGCTGTGAATGGTATCATGTACATCTTTACCTTTATCGTTATCGTTTCGTGTGATCTTCATGGGAGCATTCCCAGATCTCAGTATCTTTCATCAAGTCGACGACACGCAAAGCAAGTACCAAATAGCAGAATATACCGAGTATACTCACCTTCTAGATGTGCACAATCGTCACCCCGAACAGAATGGGTTTCTAACGAAGATTTGACGAAGACCCTGACCTCTCCTATCAATCTCCTTTGGAATCCAAAAAGGCATAAATCGGGAAAACGGTAGAGACGCAGGTAGGCTATGCCTTCACTTGTTTGCACTTATTTTAATATGCTTACTAATCCCCTTCAAATATCTATTAACCTCCTCTAACTGTATCCTTAAGTAAGATCTCCCTTGGATCCCCATCCACTGCTAGTCCTGATAAAAGTTGTAAAACTGAACTGAAACTGAACTGTATCACTCCCATCCATACCCTCATCTCTCATCTCCCCCCCCCCCCCCTCCTCCTCTCACCCTATATCAGTCAATTAGTTGAGCAATCCCAGTGGCAAGTCCCCATTTAAAAATGGACGCCAGAGGTGTTCTAGTCTCTCCTATATAAGGGAGCCTTCCAAGGTCCATTAGTTCCTAAGATCAGTTCACTCTTCTGCAAACTCGCCTACATCGAGGATTACTCTACAATAGTGCCTAAGCCACCCCTATCCCTCTTCCTCACACTCAGATTTACAACATGGCATCTACCTACTCGATCCCCCGTTTTGTGATCTACAACTACAATGACGATGGTGACTCAAAAAGTTTATATCATCTTTCATCATTATCATTTTCTTTTAACCTAAATTTTGTTCTATTTCAGTCCTTCAATCATGGAGTATTTCATCGCGATGGGATTTCGCGTTCCGCGGGTTCCGGAAGCAAGGTAATCATTATTTTAACTCAATTTAAAAACACGAATGTTCAGGGTTGGTTAACCAAATAATTTCCACTTCTCGTCTATCGTCTAATTTCTCCTCCACGTCTCTTTCACCTTACAGTCTACCCTTACAGGTATTACCTTAATCCATTCAATGATCAACGTTCTCCATAGGAAATATTCGTAAAGAGTGGAGGCGAGAGAGCATGAAAGTAGCGTACTGACCGAATTTTCACCAGGTGAATTGTGCCGTAAGATAAACACTAGATGAATCATTCACCAGAAATTAAAATTTCACCAGCGGTCTAAGAACCCTTCGCATGCTCCTGCACTTTTAGAGAGGAACAAAGTTCAAAGTGCATAAATGCATATTTACATGTTCTCGCTTTCCAGAACCTGTTACGTATTCTGCTCGGCCTGACGCTGCTAGGAATCCGGCCTCGCAAGTGCACCGTCCAAATCCGTACTACGCTTTCGTTTGCATCTTCATTTTTATGCCATTTCTCACTTCTTCAACTATAGTAGTAATCTCTCTTTCTAGGCATTCATACGCATATCCAATGGTGGATATATTGCCTGGAGGGCCCTTTAAACGTTGATCATGCCTCCATAAACCTCTCATCAGACAAACATCGCACGCGGACTGACATTTGGGGGAATGATAGTCGTTTACCAAATCGAAGTCCCGTCCTTCCCCGTTGGACTGGTCGCCTTCTTTATCGTATAGGTATGTTGAACTAAAATATTCAAACCTTGATGATTGCGGTTTCCCGTCTCTAATGGTTCTGTTCAAGCCTTTTGATCTTACCCCGCTTACACCACCCTTACTTCAATGCCTCCATAACAGAGGACGTGAGTTTCACGTTCAGTAGATAATAAGCGTATCGCTTGCTATTCTGTGGATGGGAAAGCATACTTATCAAATAGACACGAATGACATGCTCTACTCCATGACTCCTACCCTCCCTTTTCAGACCAACCTCCGCATGGCAGTCGGGCTAACCATTGGTGCTGCAATCGTCGCCTACCAAGTGGAGGTTCCTACCTCTCCAGTCGCACTCATCGCATTCGTCGTATGGCACTTTATCTTGAAGATCTTCAAAGTGTGATGATTGCGGAAAAAAATGTTGCATAACTGACTACTTACAATGAACAGAAGGAACGATGGGAATGAGAGATGAACAAAGATCAGATACACCTATGATGTTGACATGATGATTGCTTACTCACTAATCATTGTTTAAATGAACGAAACAACCGCGGTTGATATTTCTCAAATAGTGCTCAAAGTTTGCGGTTGAATGAGAGCTCTCTGTTCTTCCCTCTACTCTCTCATCTCCTCATCTCTCCCCCCCCCCCCTCTCACCTCCTCTCACCCTATATCAGTCAATCCCAGCGGCAAGCCCCCATTCAAAAAGAAAGTCCAGAGGTGTTCCAGTCTCTCCTATATAAGAGAGCCTTCCAAGGTTCCGTAGTTCCTAGGATCAGTTCACTCTTCCTCAAAATCGCCTACATCGAGAGTGACTCTACAACAGTGCCTAAGTCACACAGCATTCTGCCCGGTGAAGAATGTGTCTACTAGCGAATTGACCACTGTTTTTGAATTTACTCAGCAATGGCTGAACAAAAGTACGTCAAATTTTCAGAGCGTCTTGAACGCATTGTGACGAGCTTAAGTATTTAAATGCATAATTTTCCACTCACTGGTTCGCCCACAGGATCGGATCCTATGGGCGGAAACCGCTATTCGCTAATCGAACGCTAGGAATGCTGTGCGTCACCCCTATCCCTCTTTCGCGATTTACATCATGGTATCTACCAGCTCGATACCCCCTGATCACAAACACAACGGTGACTCAAAGAGTTTATATCATCATTATAATCTTCTCTTTTAACCTAAATTTTATTCTACTATTGATTTTTTTAGTATCGCATACTCCAAAATGGAGGAATTTCGCCGATGGGGTTTTCGCGGTATTGATGACAAAGTGAACGTGAGGTAATCATTTGAGTTGAATTTTAAAAAAATGTTTAAACACGAACTTTCCGGGACAATTGATTATGCATCTTTCTTCGTCTTTGCTTCAAATCGTCTGTCTTCCGTACACTATCCATTCAGTTATTTTCTTAATCTGTTCAATAATGAACGTTATGCTCCATGGGAATCCTATGGAGCATAACTATAAAAAGAGTGCAGGCGAAAGAGTATAAAAATTGTACACTGACCAAAATTTCAAAAGGTGAATTGTGCCGGAAGATAAACACAAGGTGAATAATTCACCAGATATTAAAGTTTCACCAGCAGTCAAGTGTGAAATGCGCCTATAGTTAAGGCTGGGCTAGATCTCCTTAAGGGAGATGGCCAGTCCCCCTTTTAGCCCGTTCCCGCAGTTCAACCTAAGCTATCCCACTCCTGCCTTGTTAAACTCCTAAGCCTTATACCATATCTTTATATATACACTAACAAATAATAAATAGTTAAACACAAAGTTTCTCTACCTTCTAGCAACTGTCTTGTTCTTCTATTCTAACCTATAACAAGTGAATATGGGCCGAGAAAGTGTAGAGAAATATTCACCACACTTTTTCACCCACACAGTGTTCTGACAGCAGTGAAAATGTTAAAGGGTCCCTCCAACCATCTCATTCATTCCAAGAGACAACCAATTAAGAGCGGTTGATTGATAGCGAGAGACATGAGAGGAATGAAGAGATGCAGAAAGCGAGAGAAATATTTGCACAGCCTTTTCTCAGAAACGGAGAAATTTCAAGCAAAAAGGAGATATCATGAGATTCAGGACACTGAGAGCTATCCAATGATGTCAAAAAATGCATATGGTAGATATTGCCTGGAGGGGCCCTTTAAGCGAACGAGATGCCGAAAAATAACCCTGAATTCGGTAGGAACTCTCGCACGGAAAATACCGTATCCTAAGCATTTCGGCTCGTTCGCTTAACATTTAGAACACTGTGCCCACCGCCTGCTCCCCCCTAATGATCTACCGATAGATCTACCGACCTGAATTTTTAGAGAGGACCAAAGTTCAAAGTGCATAAATGCATACATATTCTCGCTTTCCAGAACCTGTTGCGTATTGTACTCGGTTTGACGCTGCTTGGAATCCTGGCGGCATCGCAAGTTCAACGCCCGAATCCCTCGACCGCCTTCGCTGTCATCTTCTTGGCTCATATCATTACCTTTTTCTTCAACTTGCAATTTCCCTACCTAGGCATGCATACGCATCTTAACTTGCCTGTCAATTCTTGCTGCAACCGCAGCAGCCCAAGTTGCTCGACCCCATCCGTATCTTGCTGCGTCTTGTGTGTACCTGGTCTACATAATCTGCTATTTTTTCAATCTTTGATTTTTCCCCTCGTTCTATCCAATGTATTATCTTCGATAAAGCCTTATGGCGATGATCAAGGATCAACAAAAATCACTGCATGCTGAAGAGGAGTTGCACGACGTTTTACCAGTCCGCGTTCCGAAATTCCGAATGTCTCTGTATCTCTCAAATTTCCATGCTCTCTCGCCTCCACTCTCTTAATTCGCATACGAATCTATTCTACGCAGCAGGACGTTGTGAGTTGACTTACACGATGAAGATTATTTACAGTAATTAAAATGTAATTGAATGAATGCAACAAGCAGCGACCGGGGTGGATATTTCTCAATAGTGCTCAAAGTCTGTCAGTTGAACGAGAGCTCTCTGTTCTTCCCTCCACTCTCTCCCCCCTCCCTCTTCCCCTCCCCCGCTCTCTTTCCCCTCTTCCCTCTCTTTTCCCCTCTCCCTCTCTTGCTCCTATGTGAGCCCCCTCTCTCGCTCTTCTCGATTCGCC
Source organism: Micoletzkya japonica (assembly GCA_900490955.1). Classification (NCBI taxonomy): domain Eukaryota; kingdom Metazoa; phylum Nematoda; class Chromadorea; order Rhabditida; family Diplogasteridae; genus Micoletzkya; species Micoletzkya japonica. The sequence continues at coordinate 120,085 of LS874745.1, read as the reverse complement.
ATCCCAAACCCCTCTTTCCTTCATTTTTACCTCCACCTTTACTTTCCACTCCTTTTCCCCCATCTTTGCCCTTGCAGATAGGTCAGTATGACTACAGTTATGAATAGCCTATATGAAGTGGCACCCGGTGTCCTGCCCCTTCACAGCCTAAACGGGTGAGTCGCTTCATTATGTGATCGATCAATAACCTACATTTCAAATTTGCAGCAAAACCATTCTCAAACAGCGCTGAAATCGACAAAATCAGCGAACAATGTAATAAATCGTTCCGAGCGTGCTTTTGTAGTTCCGACTGGGTTGCGCTACTACCGTTAGAGCCATACTTACTGCGGTTAGCATACAAAATTCAAGAATTTTTCTCTCATTTTCGACGCCAAACGAGGTATGCGTGGCTTTGCGGGGGTTGTGGTGCTGTTATTCGCGTGTTACTAGTTGCTCCGAAGCGGTCGCTGTCTCGTGAAATGCTGAAAATGTTGTTTGCCCTCGCTAAATGTCGGTAATATTTGCGCCCTTTGCAGTGGACCACTCCGACACGGCTACGAGATGAAGAGACAGGGAATGGATGACTACAAGGACTTCCCCAAGAGGCAGAAGGTAGTCCATTCCCTCCTCGATCGAGGACATTCCCCTCCCCTCTCGGTCGACAATCTATCTCTCTGTTGTCCTCCTCCGTGCCTACTCTTGATATCGATTAGAGGCCCCTCCGAGGCTAGCCGCATCATTGTTTCGAGAAGCGCACAGACAATCGATGCGCTTTCAATGCATTCTAAGAGAAAGCCAGGATGCCATTGAGATGATCAATGACAACTTTAATGCTTTCGTGAACCTGTGAACATAGAATAAAAGAGTTTTCATTCAAAAAGACATAAAATTGATAGATTTAGAGTAATTTTTTTCCAGAACCTCTCGGGTGACGGGTACAACGACGCTCTATCACAGGGCAAGTTCGAGCTCCGTCTTCTGGTCGGGTCGAAATCGGCGGGTGCCATTATCGGCAAGGGAGGAGAGAACATCAAACGCCTGCGTGCCAATGTACACACGCACCCTTCTTCTATTTGTACTTCCATATCATCCCTTTCGCCTCTCCTATCGTATTATCCTGCAAAACCCGAAGCGCGGCCCACAGCGCCCCCTCGACCCGTACGACCCGCCAGACCGGTCCTGCGTAGCGGTCCCCGTGGCCACTGTACCGAGGCACGGGCCGAGGGCTGCTACGCAGCCCTCGGTCTCTGACTCGGATATAGCCCGTAGACGTAGTGGCTGACCCATTCCACCCGTTTCAGTTCGATGCAACCATCTCCGTCCCCGATAGCTCTGCCCCCGAGCGGTGAGACCTCCTTGCTTCCCCTACCTTCCTTCCAACCTTCGAACCAACCTCTCCTCACTTTTCTCCTTATCCTACCTCCTACTCTACCTTCCCAGACCTCGGTTTCATTCCTCCTTATACGAATCCTACCTTCTCAAAACGCGACCAACATTCCCTAGCCGTGCAGTAATAGGCCTAACCGCCCGTGTTGCTATGGTTCCCGCGACCTGTCCAGAGGCAATGCATTTGTGTTTTACCCGTAAGCGATTCAAGGAGCGCCGGAACAGCGAGAAAGCATGTAGAGACTTGGTTAGAGCGATTTATTAGGGTTGAACCGAGGGGAAGATTGACCGGTTGCAGTATCCTGACGATGGTGAGCACCGTCGACAATCTGGCTGACATCGTCAAGGACATCATGCCCCGACTCGAGGATGTCCGTATTTTACGGGGAGCCGGGTTTTGCTGCCGGGCCGGGCTTTAGTCTAATGACGTTTAGATGACGGCCGGCGGCGAGAATGCGAAGGCGGAGGTGCGGATGCTGGTGCATCAGTCGCACGCGGGCGCCCTGATCGGAAGGTCGGGATCGAAGATAAAGGAACTACGGGAGCAGACGAGGGCGAATATTAAGGTGAGGTTGAGGAGCAGGCCCTCAGTTTGCCAGACGACGTGGTACGCTAATAGGGTAACCAAAATCTCCGTTGACGTTGGTAGGCATAAGGGGATAACAAAGTACTTGAGAGGGAGTAGTACGAGGTGACACATGGATGGAGTTGAGAAGAGAAGTTTGGGGTCAATTAAGAGGGATAGCTCGGCGATGTTATTTAGAGAAACTGAGAACACGTAGATTATCAGATGTGGTGCTTTAAAGTAGGGTTTTTGGTCGGCGACCTGATTAATTTGCCTTGCAACTATTGCAAGAAAGTTGTGTCAATACACTGGGAAGGCAGAGGCTCTTTGGGGATTCTCATTTTGCCGGTTATGAACACTATAACGTATTCCCTGAAATCCAGTCAGCAGGATAGCGGTAGACTGTGTTGTATGGTTGAAGAAAATGTTCCGTAAGCTGCCTCATTCCTATTTTCGCTGAGAGCGCGGAACGGTATGAAGAGAGTGCAGATAAAGTAGGAATGCGTTAACTTGATGGATCTTTGTCGTCAATAATACTGTTGAGGTGTTCTCGCACTGCGCCCCCAACTCGACAGATCGAGTGGTGCTCATTGGAGGGGACGAGGATGCCATCGTGGACGCCGTCAAGGTCGTCATCGAGACTGTCAAGGAGATTGCCGTCAAGGTGGGCAGATCAGTGACAAGACCCCCCCCCCCTCCCTAGTAAATTATTCCTGAAACCCGACTACTAGTTGGAAATTACCTCCTTTTTGGTGGCTGAATCAGCTGGGAAATCGTATCGATAGTGACGTTGTGAACAGGGAAGACTTACTGGAAAATATCTCAACCCCTGTAGACCCCTGTCCAATGCTAGTCTCGGTAAAGCCTGTAAAACTGGAAAATGGTCTAAATGCTGTACAGGGCCACACGAAGCAGTACGATACGCTCAACTACGACCCGTCGTTTATCGTGGAATACGGAGGATTCGCGCCGATGGGAGGCGCGGGCTTTAGTCGACCTGCCGGAGGGCATATGGGAGGAGGAGGAGGAGGGGGAGGGGGACAGGGAGGGAACATGTATGGAGGAGGATCGGGTGGTGGACGAGGTACGGTATATACGAGTGTATTACGAAGAATTCCGTCTGTTGTCTCTTTCCTACTTTAGCGTAAATAGGAACGATGACAATCTTGGCAGCTCTTGACTTGCTGTGGTGATTAGAGGGTCGGGGGGTGTTTATCTATTTGTATGTGCTTGCAGGCCACGGTGGAATGGGAGGTCCGATGGGCGGAGGGGCGCCCTTCCCCCCTCAGGGCTACGCACCCCCCATGCCCGGCAACTTCTCCGCCGGCGCACAGCAATCGTCGACTCAGGTGGGTTTGTGGTTAGACTACAGTGTAGTTTATAGTTTGGTCTTGCTAGACTAGAGTCTAGTTTGGTCGCGGAGAGTCCCCCGTTTGCAGGTGACGATACCGTCGGAGCTCGGAGGCACGATCATTGGTCGCGGAGGCGAGCGCATCAACCGCATTCGGGAGGAGTCGGGTGAGTGCGAGTAGCCGACCGCAACGCGTGCGGCGGGCGCGTCGTGTCTGCCCTGATGATGTGCAGGGGTTGACCGTTGAATGCGGGTTGCAGGTGCCCACATTGTGCTCGAGCCGCACACGGGCGCGGATGAGAGGATCATCACGATTACCGGATCCCAGACGCAGATTCACGCAGCACAATATCTGCTGCAGCAATGGTGGGTTGGGGGGGGGAGAAATTGCATATTTAGTGGATAAAACCAGACAACGCTGCAATCTGGCGCTATGGGCTGTTGCCTCGAGAATTGGTAGCTATTAGTACATAGTTTCATGAAAAAGGAGTATATTACGAATAAGCCTGTACGATATTGGCTACTTTCAGCGTGCGCTCTTCGATCGCCGGCCGCAAGTACATTAGCGATGGTCGTTGATCGGCCCCTCCCATATTATGATATCGTCTGACCCCCCTGATCCCCCCGACCCACCATCTCGTCTACATTGTTATCACCACCCCCACCACCGCCTACAGTACCAACCCCAGCCTACCCACTACCGTAACCATCGATCAGCCTTGACCCGTTGTTGAACTATGAACATTGCTACAGCTCGTACCTTTGTCCATCCCCTCCATCAATCCTTCCTTCCATCCATCCATCCCCTGTCCATCTCTTCTACCCTTTGTTGTTGGTTGGAATCGATTGATCGATCGCCGTTGTAATATCGTGCAGTAACCATGTTTGTTTGTTTCCTCCGTATTTCAATTTCAGCTTGATCATCTTAGTCTTCTTGTCAAGTGAGCCCTCTCTTATCAAGAGATTGTGCTTCCACTCGTGTCAATTTCAAGCGATCGTTACAAGTGTGAGTGTGAGTGTCTGTTTGTCCGTCTCTCCCTTGTTTATTTGTCTGTCTGTGTTGGTTGGAGAATGCTGATTAATTGATTGACGTAAGCGAGGCTAGCTGTATCGCGACGCTATTCTCCCCTCTTTTTTCATCTTTCTCGTTCTTTAAGACTCCTACTTTACTTTTCTTGTTTGTTCATTGCTTATGCTCCTCTTTTCCCTTCTTTTTTTGTTTCCCTTCGCAAGAGAATGTCGGGACTTTAATAAAGTAAGTAATAAATAAGTTAGTGTCACCTTGTTTTGGATGAGAAAATATCGATTTTCTGTGTGTCGAAAAGGAGAAGCTCATGGTATTTGGCGAAAAATTGCAATTTTCGGTCAATTTGGCAAGTAACGATTTGTTGTGTAAGTAACTCGGTGGAGCCGCGAAGAGGAGAAGAAGCTTTTTCATCGAATTTTTGATGTGAGAATGTACATAAAGAGAGCGAAGGACGTGTCAAATTGATGATACGCAACTGGGGACGAGTTTGTTAAGGGGGGAGAAGAAGACAATTAGGGGGGAATAGGGGAGGAGGGATGAATGGACAAGAAAAAAACTGCAGGAGACGATCAGGATACCGATAACCGCAAGTGAGGAGAGAGAGAAGGGAGACGGGGAGGAGGAGAGGGTCTGGCAGTAGTACACTCTACAACACGCACACGCGACGCACGCAGCCGCGACCGCGACGGGCACGTAGACACGCGTCGCGTGTCTATTCCTAGTCGACGGACGCGACCGCGGCTCTCTACGCGTAGCTCGTCTTTAGCTTCGAACACACGCATTGCGGCCGGCAGGAGGTGGCGCGTCGTCGACGCGGCGTCACCTGAAGAGAGCATATGATACTCAGGCAAGCGTTTGGCAGCGTGCCAAGAATCCATTTTTAGACACCTGCACATCAATCCTAATGAGGCTACGAGCAGCGCAGACAGGGGCTCTCAAGTACCGATGGTAATAACAACATGGAGTGCCTATTGAGCGGAGTGTTAATGATGTACTTGAGGTAGCTGGATATAGAAATCGTATGATAGCCCCTGGATAGGATTTAATCCTGATCATCACGCGCACACTTTCCGCACCTACGCTAAATAGCGGAAGTCCGAGAGAGGGGCAAGAGGACCCCGGAATTCGAATGCCACAACGGATTATCAATAAGGGAAGAAGATGCGAACCTTAGTTTCGGGCGATCCTTCCGTCGTCGAAAAGTGTACAGTAATTAGATTCTCTAGATTCTCGAGCATCGCCTCCATTGAAGCTATCTGCAATGGAAGATATTCTAAAAGATGTTCCATCTGAAGCTGGCCCAAATATGTTTCACGGCCAGCATATAAATTGTTCGTAATTTAGGCCATGATCGTGTTATATGCAAATGTAGAACCATATACATCTAGCTCTTAGATTGAGTAGCTAATAAATAGCTATCAGTTACGCCATTACAGTAATTGCTCTAGTTCCGGTTACAGTACCCCACCCAGGCTGCGGATGGAGAGAATGACAGCGAGGGAAAAGGGGACGCATCAGGCGGCATAGTGAGAACGAATGCCGAGAAGCAGACGTCAAATCATTCTCTCCCTACGTACCCTACCGTGCATATTCGTATTGGCTATTTCCCACCTACAGTA
>LS874745.1:36420-106914 GCA_900490955.1 Micoletzkya japonica | reverse complement strand
GAGGGAGAGTAGGGGAGTAGGGGTGTAGGGGTGCAGATGGGGTGAGACGAGGGATTGGTGGGGGACTAGGCAGCTAGAGCAACCACTCTCCACGGGGGAAGGGAGCCTGGATGAGAATGGAGTCGGCTATGATTGGGGGAAGGGAAGGGGAATGCGGGGAGAGTAGACTGTAGTTGAGGAAGGGACTGGGACTAAAGGGGAAGGGCCCCGAAGATGACGACGACTACTGAACTGACGTCGGCGTCGGAGCACCAAGCGGATTCTGGCGCGAGGCGGGCGGCACGACGACTAGCTGGCACTGTGCCAGCACGGACGGAAGCGGCGCGGTCGCGTACGGAAGCGTCGCGTGCGTCGCGTTCAGCTTGTCCTCGACTCGGCTGCTGTCCAGCGGGCGCCACCACAGGAACGGGACGAGCTTGGCAGCCTTCTTGCGGAGCACGGCCTCGCTGTATTCTGTGGCACGCGACGCGAGACGCGCGCGTCGCTGCTCGCCCTCTGCGTCTCTGACCGACGAGGAGGAGCGGGGGGCCTCCCCGGAAGAGGCGGCGGTGGCGGCAGCAGTACTCTGGCCGTCTGCGCTCTGGCCGGGAGGAGGGGGAGAGGAGGAGGAGAGACGAGGGGGAAGGCGACGACGTTTGGGATGGGGACCGGAGGAGTCGTCGTCAGATGAGGAGATCTGCAAGGGAGGACGGCAATACTGGGGAGTATTCATTTCTTTTTTTAGATATTTATTTAATTATTTTAAATAATTAATAAAAAACGTAATTTTTATACATACATAATAGCATATTATAATATTTTTGTAGCTTTATGCGAACTGCGCAACTCATTCTTATGCTTATTTTGTGTTTGTCTAGCCAATAAAGGTTTTGCTTGAGAACACTTTTTGGCTGTGACTTGTACATTAGATAATCTTATAAAGTTCACACAGAGCTAAGACAAAGCAGTAAATGGAACCAAGTTCACTATTGACCATTCTACGATGATCCCAATGACCATCTACACTACCCCTACCGTACCCTTCCCGCATACAGCCGACTCTTGTTGATGGTTGGTTCAACTGTACCCATCACAGGCTAACCATCTCTAGATTCACCAAGTTTATTTTTATTTCATTATATATTATCTTAAGTTATCGAGATAACCGCCAAAAGCGCCCGCTTGCCCTACAACTGACCACAACAGCGCGCGTCTTCTCCCTCTTGTCTCCACCCTTCCTTCCCTTCCGTGCCCTCCTCTCCCCTCCGCCCTCCTCGTCGTCCTTCATCTCGTTGTCGTCGTCGTCGTCGTCTCCCTCGGATTCCCCCTCTCCCTCCGACAGATAGCCGTGCTCCACCTGCAAGCAACGACATCTCAAACACCGGGCACGGACTCGACTGTCGGGTGGGATAGGCACGCACGTCATTTTGCCCAAACTTGGTAGGCACAACATCTCTAATTGGTCGCATACAAAAGCGACAGTTTGCACACCTTGGTAGGCCCCTAATGCAAAATAATTGACGGCGGTAAAGCTGCGCATCTATTAGTGGCGGAAAAGTTCTCTCTCGTCGAAAGTAGGAATGAGAGGAGGACTGACGGAACTTTTTCCCCAACCATATGAACGTTATCATAAGAATAATGAGCAGAAATGCTAGACGTGTGCATGCGAGTTCTTGTACAGGTCACGCTTCGCCTTAACGCTCACACGCGGATGAAGCGCGGGTCTTACGATCACTACGAAGCGCAACCATGAAAAGAACTCTCATGCAGAACTCCAAAAAGAAAAACCAAAACGATACAGTGATGTGCGCGGGGTGGAATATTCGTTAGCCACCCGCAATTTTGTGAACAGAATACAAAGCTTGACCCGCAAAATGAGCACATGGGCAATGTGTTTTTGTAAGGTCACGGAGCTTTCTCAAACTGAATAATGGGCGCCACAGTGAAAACACGTGTTATTCGAAAGATTCGACACCCGCTTTGTAGTTTTTTTGAAATCTCCATAAAATTCTGGCCTAGAAAAGTTGAAAAGCGGGTGGGAAAAGTTCCTAAATAGAGAGAACAGTTTTGGGATGGAATATTCCAGTAATATTCCAGTGTCGTTCCAGTCGAATGATTTCGGCCAATTCTTAACCGATTTTCACAAACTTTTTTTTGTTTGAAAGCTCTATACTAGCTGTTCACGAATTTCCGCCCGCCCAGCGTTAAAAATCCGAAACTGCTTTTTTAAATGGCACCCGCAAATTTCTAGCTGACGGCACCCGCACTTTCAAAGTTTCCAAAAAATATACCAGTTAGGTGCACATCACTGCTACTGTAGCGCAATTTTAAAAAAAATCCATTTAAAAAAGAAATCCAGTTGGATCAGCTTTCGCTGCTTTCAAACTGAATATTGAAGCTTTCAGACACTCATATCCTAGCTAGTCATTCTACCGTACTTGGTTTTGCTTTTTTAAAACCTTAAAAAGAGCAATAGCATTTGGAGCAGCGGAAAGTTGCGCGATTACTAGTACATATGAGTAGGATGTGAAACATATTCCGAGACTAGATAGAGATCGAAATTATCGCACGTAATACTTTCTACCCTACAGAGCCCATCACAACGACAGTCCCCTACAATTTTACCCATTCAAACCGCTCTACCGTACTCGCGTTTTAGGCATTCTGTTTAAAAAAATGTTCTACCATACGCTTACTTTATTCTTCTTCCCAAAGCTACTTACTCAATGCATAATACGTTAAAGCCTAACAACGCTTCGCCATGTTACCATGCCTTACACCCCCTACCGTACCCCTCGTTTCCCCGTATCCTACCGTAATCCTTCTACGCATTCTACCGTACTCCCCTCCACTCACCATAAATCCATCATTCTCGTCCTCCTCCATCTCCTCATCATCCTGCTCCTCCTCATCAGATTTGCATTCTTCCGCATCCGACGGTTCGTCTTCCCATTCGAGGTCCGATTCCACCTAAACTTCCCACTTTTACGATCAGCCTTCTTTTGCTACCAAACATATCTTGAAAAGAAGGGCCTACCATTGTATACAATCGTGAATTATCAAGCTCACAGATTGAAAACCTTCCAACAATATTTGGGCCTACCACTGGAGTGCGACTATCGAATACACTTACATTCTCTCCAAATCTCAGTCTCTCCATTCTTCTCCGCTCTTTTGGCCTGCCTGATCACATTATCTCATTCGATAGTCGCACTCTACCAATATATATATATATATATATATATATATATATATATATATATATATATATATATATATATATATATATATATATATATATATATATATATATACCACCCATACTATGGGTCGGTGCGCATGTATGATCAGCCTATTCCTGTAAAAGCGCAGTAGAATAAAATGATACGCCGGCTACTTTGTTTCCTAATGCCTCCATCTCTTTCATTTTTTTACGTGTAAAGGTAAAGAAACTTGGCAAGGCTCTACCCTGTGACGACTGAGGTTCGCGTTAAGTTTCAACCTCTACCTATAAACATTGACAACTAAGCAAGCTTAGCATTCGCCTCCTTCATTTTCTACACAACAATGCATCTCATCGTGCAATATAGTACCCATAATACTGCGCTGTTCAGGCTACAGTAAACCGACAATCGTGGTGGGAGCCGCCTCGTCAAATACCGTACTCACCTCATAATCGAGGGTCGTGTCCTTGGCAAAGGGTCGTCGTCCGGTGATGCCCACACACTTCTTGCGCCAAGTACCTGAGCAACAAATACGTAAAACGTACATACTGGGCATGGACCGGAAGTATGGGTGGTAGCCTCATATTTCTTTGGAATTTTACTATGGTAGGCCTATATTTCCTACAAAATTGTAGGGTTCTCATTTCGACGCTTTTTCTCGGTTATGTTTCAGACTGCCATAAATTTCGGGATATGCCTACAGAGCATAAACACTGAAACGTAACCGCGGAAAAGCGTCAAAAAGATTATACTGTTAATCAAAAATTTCGGTAGCCCTACTGTACGCGTGTACGTGTCTTAGTGCTCAAAATATTTAAGCTTCCATCATGCTGCTTCCGACTTGCTATTCTCATCTATAAATAATGACAGTATTATTGGAGGAAAACGAACGTTGAGAGAGCTGCGCAATTCTTTCCGCTAATCACCGTAAAACGTCAGCCGGAGCAGCCGGCTTTTAGCCTAAGCTGGCATTTTGCCAAGAGAGTTTCACTGTATTTAGCGGAGTGCGCTGCAAAGATTTCTCAACGATCCTTTTCCTCCAATAATAAATCAGAATCAATTGTCATGTCACCGAGTAACTGTCAATGAGCAAGCGATGAAGCCGCAATACACCGGGCGGCTTCTCTCACATGAAAACGCGAGAAAGTAAGGTTTTTTTTCTTCCCGATCTCCCTGATGGATGCATAATATGACTCGCTGGACGATAGTGGTAGCAAAGCGATAGGCAAGAGCGCAAATATACACAACCTGACTCTGTTCATTCGTTCTCGCCATTTATCGCTGTACGATACTTGCTCTGATCCCTGTCACTCAACCATTCCCCCCTCTACAGTACCCCAACCACGTGCATACCGTAATACGGCGGTCGGTAGTTGTCGTGAAACTGGAACAGCTTGCTGCGCATCGGGCTGCAAAAAAACGCTAATTATTATCATTGTTAAATATTACTGTAGCGTTAACAGAACCTTGATCCTGTAAACTTGTGCGTACAATATCATCGGAAATAATCACTGCTCATCAAATAGTTGAACACGGTTGTGCGTTTCAGACAAGAAGATCACAGAATCTTACAGTATAAAACAAGTTCTTGTAAAATAAGACCCACACTCGCTCAGAGTACGCCAACTTCCGGTCCTTGATTGATCCTAGGTAGTCGACAGTCTGAACATTGTATCATTACAATTTTGCAAGATCATCGCCCCCAAAAACTCGGAGAATCCCCAAATGCCTACCTTCCGTACATCTCCGTATGCTGCACTAATTCGTGCTGTCTATCGGACAATCACACCCATTCCCAGTCACTTTCACTCTACCCTCACACCATCTAGTTTGCATACCCCATACGCTAACTAGCCATCACACCTTCTTCTATTACTATCTATCTCATTGCCAGTGACCACATCACGTACAAACTATACTACCCTATTTTAGTGTATTGGTAGCTAGGGGCTACATACCTAGAACAGCCCTTTTCTCACCTTGCCCCCAGATCATTGTCCTAGTTACCCTTATTCCAAATTGGTATCATGTGCGCTTATACCCTAGGAGTCTAAATCAATTATTATGTTTTCCCTGTAACTATATAATAATGCACGCATCCAAGCTTTGCCTCATACGTGGGCGCGGTTGTCCAATCGGACGTTAGGATGGGTGCCTGCACCCGTGAATCATAGTGCAAAAAAGCCTTGTTAGGCTTGCTGCTTTTGATTTCCTCTAAATATGTAAGGGCGCCTGTGAAAGTGTTCGGACAACACTAGCCCATGTATGCTTTGCCTATGCAACATTTTTGCTAGTCCTGTTTCGATGATAGTGTCGTTTCCCTCAAAACAAGAGTTGCACCGGCCTTACATGTAAATGTCGCGCCTCGCAAAAGTGGCATTTCTGCAGAATGCAAATATATTGTAGCCCCATTTCGTGTAGCCATTTCGATAAGGCAAACCACGTGCCCTCGCTACTTTTGCCCATGCAACGTACGCATAGCCTTGTACGTCTCAATGATCGTCTCCATATGACAATAAGCGGAGTTTCTCTTCGTTTCGACCCTTTCCAGGGCAAGTAGTAAGTACTGTATATCATCATTCCATAGGCTGAAATCGGGTGGAAAAGCACTATTCACAAAACCTCAGCCACTTTATAAAGCCTCTTTGAAGCCTAACCATCTAAAACACAAACCATGGACTTTGCTCATTCTCCCCTCGTAAATCTCATGTTCCCGCTTCAGGAAAACCCTCTCAAGTTCCGTAATTTCACCAGAGCGTAAGCTAATTCGTGCCCTTGGGCAGCTATAAATAGTAGACGACCTCTCTATCTCTTTCCCTCTCTCTCTGGTTTCCGTTGCTTGGACTTTTCTTTCTTCCCAATTCAACTCCACAGAACTTTCCCTCTTCCTCCTACTGTAGCCCATTGTACTCTCGTCTCTTCTAAAGATCACCCTGTCTCTGATCAATAAGCCTCGAGAATACTGTAGACTTGCGTTCGTCATCTCTCACATATACGAGCAGCGAATCATGCAAACCATACCTGCGCAGCCTTATTCAGTTCAATTTTACAACTTTTATCAGGACTAGCAGTGGATGGGGATCCACCTATTATATTCCAGAATTGAACCAAATACAGCAAACATTATATATTTTGCGTCGGAAGCACGTGGAATTCGCGCCATAATATTACCTCCGGACAACCGTTCCAGAGAGTTTTCTTCGGATATCTAAATCGGGCTGCGCACGTATGATGCCAACATTCCTCTGGCAACAATGTATGCAAATTAAAGACAGAAAATCAATAACATACGATCATCTCATTCTTACCGGGTCCTGAACAGATAGATCAACCGACGGATCAAGAGGTGCTCGCTGAAGAATCGGGGCAAGAGTCATGTTCGGCTGAAATTTGCATATTATCCGTTTGCCTTTTTAGACCATACGTTCAGGCACAGAATATGCCATAGCCCCTTATTCCTCCAGACATTCCGAAACAAAAAGAGAGTGATTGTCAGTTGTAGACTACAGTATGCGCAAAAATGCTACTGCAACCTTTTCTCTCCCCGCATTCCAATAAAGCCCTTTCTCGGTACAGCCAACAATAGCCTCAACCAGACAACGTTTCATCATTCCATCATTTTTCTTTATATCCGCAAACTTTTCGGCGCAAAAGTCAAGAGTTCCCGATAGTCTCGTATGCATGTATGCGTATCTATTTATTGTCTTCCCGCCGATTGGCCTTTCCCATATACCCAAATACCAAGCGTTCTCGTATACATCGACAATAGACGTCATTGCGACCTCAAACCAACTACAGATCAGTTTTTGCGAAGCGGCTATAATTAGGCTTTACCACAACACTAATAGTTTTCCCCGCTTATTACATTACATTTACCCGTTTCATGTCTCGCATATAATAACGGCGTTGCAAACTTTCCTAGGCAACTCCGCAGGAGCGAAAGGCGAAATCGCAGACAAAAGCACTGTCTCTCATTTTATGGCAAATGCCACGAATTTGTAGGGCCTACGCGTACCTCCAATCTGCGTCAATTTCCCCAATGTTCACAGGTGTGTGTTGCGCGTGAGATATTCCAATCATATGCACTACTATCCCACTGCTTATCGCATAATACTCCCCTTTCCCAGCTATTCTTGTATAGCTTCTCCTACTAGGTACGTCCAACTTCTCACACTCTTCCATCATAGGGAGGGCAAGTGTTTTGTGTGAAGGGTACGAACTACGGCTAGATGAGATTCTCTCGTTTCTCGTTAAAACAACCGTGAACATTGACCACTTAGCGCGCCGTGCGTCATCGTTATTATTGACGAAAACGTTCCATCAGTAAACTCATTCCTACTTTTTTCTGCACTCTCTTCATACCGCTCCGCTCTCTTGTCGGAAGTAGGAATGAGACGACTGACGGAACATTTTCCTCAACCATAATCGACCACTTGAGTTCGTCTCAATGAACAGTTCGCGCAGACCACGATTACTCCACTCTATTCTCTTTAGTGTCGTTTCAACATTCGTCAACAAAAACCCCTCTTTTTAGTAATATGCATACTTTAGAACAGTCATTTGGAGAACGAACTCTATCACATTCATAGATACCTTCATCAATACATGGTACCCTAGATGTGTTGCAACCATTATTATTATGATTATTATTATCACTTCTCCCACCTTTACTCCACACAAAACACCATTACAACTGTTCTCCCGTACTCTGCCCATCTTCCCATATCAATAAATTTTCTCCTTTTCCTCCCTTTGAATAACACATCTTCTTGCTCGTCTTAATAGGCTGACGCGCGTATTTTCTCGCATCTCCAAAGAGATAAGGGATAAAGGGATAAAGGGGAGGGGGGATAGCACAGTAAGTAAAAGGGGACGGAGAGAAAAGTTCGCGTAGCACTGTGAACAACGTCACAGAACCCTCCCTTGTCAGCCTCTTCCTTTATTCTATTCTTTCCCCCCCCCTCTGATAGCTATTATACGCACGTTTTCCTATCTCGATTCTCTCCCTTTATTGTCCCCTACCTTCAAACAACTTCTACAATGCAATACAGAGCACGACTCTTCCGAGAATCCAGCTCATCCCGTTTGCAACACATCAAACGACGCAATTAGGCGGGAAAATATAGGATATGAGAGAGTTTTGCTCCCACTCGTAGAGATCATTATCAGTAGTTTCGTGAAATGTAGCATGTTTCGCAAGTGCAGTCCGACGGGATTACGATATTGTGCTTCAAAAACCAAGCGCGATTTGATCTGCGTCTCGTCATTGTTTCAAGCTGTATCTGACTCTCTCGATCTGAATAAATATTAGCGATCTGCAATCGAGTCCCTTAAATGCTTATCATCGTCAATGAAGGCGTAGAAGCATGTTCAGTATAAGGACACGATTGCAGATCGCTTCTGCGCTTATATTACTTGGCTATCAATCGCCTACACTGCACGCACGCTAATGAGCCGTCGTCCGGTCCCTCCCAGCCTAGAGCTTCCGAACGCTTATGACTCTCGTCCCTTTCTAGTAGCAACTAGAGTCTAGTTCAGCCTCGTTAAGGCGAAGGCGAATAGCATCACGGGAATGACGCCTCAGGCCTTAGACCGACGAGTCTCGTTTAGGGAGCAGATATACCTTCAGGGAGTGGTATGAGGAGCGCAAAAGGAGACCACTTTATGACCATGGACATGGTCTACTTTCTGGTCAACGTTTCGCAATGAAAACGTCAGTAGAGAACGGAAATTTCGACTTCACCCATCTTATTTTAGTTTTCCTATCCGCCATAATACCTTGAGCTGGAAGGGTCGGAACCACGATGAGGCAGCGCTAGTCGTCGTATTGGCAGTAGACTGTAGCGAGGAGTCCTTTCGCTGCTCCGAATCTTCCTTTTCCTCGGACTGCAAATATGCATACGCAAATCCAATTAAAACATATTGATCGAGGGAAGCGAATGGAGGCAAGCAAAACGGCTATCTAGTTTGTAGCGTCATCTGATAGCTAGACGATGGGGTCCCATTTATTTGATCGTATTTTACGTCATTATATGGTCCGCTCGGGTAGCGCAGCAATGCATCACATACAGTATAGCATATACCGCGTTTTCCTGATTTGTGAGTTCTCTCTATTCTTATTGTTCACAAGGTTTTGAGGTCTACTTGATCTGTATAACAAGTCTTTCTATGCCACCGATTGTCGTACGTACATATTTATTACCATCTATGCCCTCCAAGTTGCTAATGAGCCATGGCTGAAACATAACCGAAGCTCACCACTACCACTTCTACAACAACCTATCTCTCCTTAGGCAACTCCCTTGATACTACTAATAATATCATGCATCCAAATGCGGCAGTCAAGTACAGGCAACTAACAAAAGACGTGTGAAACTCTCTCCCCTCCCCCAAATCGACGTCAGCTACAATACACCACCCACTCTTCCGCTCGCTTCTCTTCCTCTTTTCCGTCTCATTCCCTCATAATATCTTTTCTCCCCGAGACCCGTTCCGTGATTCTCTCACACGCGTAACCTGGTCACTAAACGGCTACAAACTACCACTCATTTAGCTACAAATTGTTTTCCATTCAAAATACATCATCCTCTGGATATTGTAGAGAAATCCGCACAATGTCGCTTTTTACACTTGTTTATTTAAAAACAAAACAAATTACTCACCTTCTTCTCGTCCTTCTTGAAGAAGCTCATAAACCGATTGGATTCCCGCCGCTTCTTCTCCTCCATAGCCTGAACATCAGGATGACCCACACCAGGGTTACGGTAGCCTACCGTAGTCCTCGTCCTACCGTAACCCCCCTATCACAGTGATCCCGGTCGGTGGTCACTAATCCCTTCCCAAGCACAACACTCACTCCACGCCCCCCCCCCTCGGGGGCAAGAACATATTTAAGTCTCCGTGCGCAAATCACAAAGTGCCTTTGCGTTTCGCACTACAACTCACTTCACAACCAACCGTTTTTACGCCTACCACGGAGTAACCTTATCCTACCGTAACTGTCACTCCACCGTATCTTTCCTTCTAGCCACAGTAACCCTTACCCTACCTATAACCCTTCCCAAAATCCTCCTTGGCCTCCTCCTTTCAGAATACTATCGTACCCCCTCCTACAGTACTCGCCTATCCTACCGTACCTGCTCCTCTCTCCTCTTGGCCTCCTTCCTTTCCTCCTCCTCCTTCCTCTTCTGTTCCCTCTTCTCCTCTTCCTCTTGCTTCTTCTTCGCCTTTTCCTCCTCTTTCTTCCGCTTCTCCTCCTCCCTACAATATTATCATGCTTTACTTTAACATAATTCTCATAATGTTAAATGTTCTACACAATAATTCAATTTCATATTATGTCCCACTAACAGTAGCACACCCCCCCCCCTCAGACTCCGTGTAACAAGTTTCAACTCGTTCACTCGCCTTTCCTCTCCCTTCATTCCCTATCGATACTCCCCCCCCCCCCCTTCACACTGTACACTAGATCTGTCACTCGAGTGATCGTCCAGCTCTAACTTCACTCCATTTCTCTCCATTCCATCTCAATCACTTCTTCTTTTCCTTCTTCCACCCTATCTACACTTCTAAACTGCTAAACGGATGGACACTATCCAAACTCATTTCTAGCTTCTCATTGTCAGCACATTATTGTAACAAACACAATCATATAATATGGCATGAATATCAATAGTCGTCACACGTGGGCAACCGTATCCACCATATTTGGATCTACCCCCCAAGCTTACAGTACCCACCCCTACCGTACCCCGCTCACCTCTTCCTCTTTTCCTCAGCCTTCTCCTCCTCTTCGCGTCTCTTCTTCTCCCTCTTCTCCTCCTCCTCTACCCTCTTCCTCTCCTTTTTCTCCTCTTCCTCTTTTCTCTTCTGTTCCTTCTTCTCCTCTTCAGCCTTCCGCTTCTCCTCCTTTTCCCTGTAAAAATTTCGTTTGATCAGCCGTCAACGAGACCCCCACCATCAACAAAGAGCCAAAGTATTTTTCAAAAACCGCCGGAAAAGCTGAACCGTGGTCCCTTATTGACTGGATCAGGTGATCTAGACCCCATAATGACCCACGAAAAGAGGGTTAAGGTAGGCGTTCAGTTCGCGATCGCCAGGCTACCGTACCCCTTTAGTACAGGATAGCCACACTTCCTACCGTAACCCTTCAGTTCGTGATAGCTCTACAGGCTACCGTAACTCTGTGAGCTCGCGATAACCCCGTCCCCTTCTTGTCATACCGTTCCTTTCGTTCCTTCTCCATCTGCCTCGCCTTGGCTGCCTCTTCTCGCTCTAACTGTAATGCACATCTTTCATGGTTACAGGAGAAAAATGACCCTTTATCTTTCGCACGTAGGCATAGTAATATAATTTGAAAAAGCTACGAGGTATAATCATAGGAATTCCAGGTGAGCAGTTACTACGGTAATAGCGGATATTTCCAAAGACCTGAATGTGATAAAACCAATAATAAAAACTAAACAAATAAATAAATAACCTTCTTCTTCATCTTCTCCGCCTCCCGCTCCTCCTTGCTCACACGGGGAGTGGAGGGTGCGGTGCCCGACTTTCTTCGTGCCTGTTTCTTGGCTGATCTCGGCTCATCGCCCCCTTCCTCATCGAGCGTTATCACCTGAATGAGGAGATGAGTCAGCCCTGTCGATCATCAATCGTACGCCTAGACTAAACCAATGTTAGCGTTTTGCCACCATAATATTACATGTAGCCCTAATATAATATATCTAATTATAAAATAATATGGACTAGGGGTTCCCGAGATAGCGTATTATATTTTATTAGGTCAGTTTCTACCAACGACAGCATCTATTACAAGTTGACGAAAGTTGACAAAAAGTACGCAAACGATTGCGAACTGTCTATGCAAATACGCGCGCTGATCTGCCTCTCCGGCTCTAATTTTCTTGCGATTCTATTAGTTTCTGCCATAGTAACACGTAAGGAGTCAATTGGACAGCGTAAATAGCGGGAATAGTTTGTTATTTCAGTCAAAAGTATTAAATCGTTCCGTTTTTGAGGACAACTCCCGTGGAATATGTAATAGCGAACTTCTAGGTGCTAATAAGCCTTCGCTGAAACCTAGCCAGCACCCCATTTGTTCCCGTGACTCCTTGTCAGCGCGAAAGGAAAAGAAGTGGACTAGCAAACTTCGCGCATCACAGTTCACTTAGACTGGCTAATAGCGGAAATATTGGAGAGAACAGCCTTCCAGGAAGAGTTCATGCTTGGCGGGTTCTATCCCTTCTATCCCTCGCATTCCACCTACTCATCCTGCAGTGGAATAATCAATACACACACCCATATCGCGGGGGAAATAACGAGTCTGGTCAAGCTTATAATTAGCGCATGATGAGGATGTTAGAGGGAAGGGAAGAATTAACGGACCTAGCCGCTGAGAAAGAGAACCTTCCATAGCTATTCAACACTTGTTTCATAGATCCCTAATAGCTTCGTTTTCACCACGATTTCATAACCTCATGTTTTCCGTCCAGATTATCTCACCTCGTCAGCCTTCTCCCCATCCTTATCCCCTTCAGATTCCTTAGTCGGTGTCCCATCCTCCTCGACCCCTCGTTCCTCGCTCGTCTCTACTCTCTTCTCAGGACTAGTCTAAACTCACCAACCTTCCCTCCAACTCTAATCTCCGTGCCACCAAAACCTGTACTACGTTCTCCTTCTCGACAGCGTCCACAGTCTCCGTCTCAGCTTGTGACATCCCTTTCGACCCTCAACACACAGAATAATACCCCAAAACGCAACTAAAGTCCAAAAAAACAAAAAATGCTTCCACAAAATCCAGGATTCGAAAAACTTTCGATGCGCGCCAAAACTTGAGCGGAGTACAAACTACGACCGGGTTACTGTAGGCGCAGCCGTACCGGACCCGTCTGGGGCACACTTCGCACTCTGCGCTTTCCCGCATTTTGCTGGTTCACGCGTAATTAGAAATGATTTATTTTGTTTTTTTTTCTAAATTTATTTTTAAAATAAATGTATTAAAACACATATAATTTCAAAGTGTCAGCAGCATGTCAGTCGTTGCCGGGCCCCGCTCATAAACGGTCATTCTTCTTCTTCTTCTTCTTTTTCTTCTATCTCTTCTCTTCGTCTCCTCTTCGTTGTCGTTGATAGGGGGCGGGGATATGGAATAGAAGGGGGGAGACTAAGAGGGAGAAATGGGGGAGGGAGAGAGAGAGTAAAGAGAGAGTTTCTCTCGCTCTCAACATCAGGGGGCGTGTCTCCTCCCCTCTCTACACCCCTATCTCCCCTCCCGTCCCTCCCCTCCCTATCCTATATCCAGCCTATCCCCTACATTTCTCCAACCCTTTAATAGACATGTAGCTTAACCTCTCTGTTCCCTTCTGTTCTGTTCTCTTCTTCCCAGTCCATTGCCATCCCCCTACCCTTATACGCTCTATCGATTCGTTCTCGCGAGTTTCTCTCTCCTCTCTCTCCCTCCCTCTTCTCCGCTTTCCCTCGTATACTCTCACCTCTAATTGATCCGGCCTACCCTTTATGTTTATGTGTATATCCCTGTCTATCCCTCAGCGTTGTGGGTTACACAGCGAAATTTCCTCCGATCTTGACCAAATTTCCCCAGTCAACTTGTGAAAGTTGACCAGAATTCAGTAAGAGAAGGCGAAATTTCCCCCAGCGATCTAGGGAAATTTCGTTGATTTTATCTCTCGTATGTATGTCTATCATTGCAATCTTGAGCCCACTGCCTATCATGTGATTTCGCCCTCTCTCGCCCCCTTTCACTTTTACGTTCTGTCTCGATCGGTTCAAGATGAGAGAGGGAGATGTTGCGAGGGAGTTGAGAGGCAAGAGGGAAGGGCAGAGAGTATTTCTCTCCCCTTCATTCCCTTCACAGTTCGGGTCACCCTTCGTCCCCTTATTCCCTCTTTCCCTTCACTTTCCCTCTCCTCAGTCTCAACTTTCAAGTGCCGCAATCTCTTGTAGGCAAAGTCGCGTCATTGATTCGTTTCTGACGCTCCCTGTCTCTCCCTCGAGGGGTTAGGAGGAGGGAGAGGGGAGAGGGAGAGACCCCGGAGGGAGGTGAAAGGGGAGACAAACGTGCACTGTATACACACTCTCTCGTCGTCACGACTATTCCCTCTTCTTCTTCTCTCTTCCCTCCCCTCAGGAACAGTCTACTACTGCATCTCAGAGTTTCCCGAGTTGATCTTTGATCTTTATTATTTAAACTTCCGCCAGTAAGCTCATTCCTACTTTGCCGGAACAATTTCCTCGTCTATATAATCCAATAACCTTTATCAATAGAAACTCCACAGTTCACTTCCTTCCCCTTCCCTCACGTGAAACCCGCTCACTCTTTCATCTCCCTGATCTCTCCCTATCAGTCTCCATCACACCGTACAGTCACCACCTCGCGACCGCCTTTTCCCTCAAGACTAGAATCCGGCCAGAGTTTCCGGCTGCACTTCGCTCTTCTGAAGGAGAACTTTACTAAACACTAGATTTTATCATGCATGTCCTTCCGTTCATCAGAGGCTTCTCTAGGCGCAACTCTCAAATATTAGAGGTGAAACATATTCCAACCGGGTATCCTTGCCTCGTCTTCGTTCCTTCAGTCTACGTCACTTTTACTCTTCTCACTCTTGTTTATCTCCCCCTATTCCACTTCCCTCCATCTACTTTCACCTACCCTTTATCGTCTTCTATCACATGAATAGCGTTCCATCCCGACCCCTCTAATATGGGAATTACTAAACTGACTAGGATAGCCGCCTTACCTTATTTTAAAGAATATTATAAGTCGAGGTAGATATATCGAGAGTGCCACCTACAAAATACTCCCCAATCCGCTTAGCGCTTAGTATCACTTCCCCCTCTTTGTTCTACATTCCGTCCCGTCCACTTTGTGTGTGAGAACTATCGATCGGGCACGGCCTTTATTCAGTATATCTACAAAACGTTACAATCTGAACAAATCCTGCCTTGCTTGCCCTTCTAGCTATGGTCTGTCCCCATCGACCGAAAGCCTTTTCGCCGACTGCTTATCAGTCATATATCCCCTCGGGCGCCTCTTCCCTCTTAACTCTCTCCCCCCCCCTCCGTCTACCCTCTAGATATGTGTAATGTCTCCGGATCGACTGGCCTCCCCTTCCCTTCTCTCCTTCTCTTCTCTTCTTTTCTCGCCCCTTTCCGCATACTTCTTTACTCCGTGTGACAGATGAAGGGTCCACTACGTGCCATTCCCTCTACCTTTATTTCTCGGGATTCCCCCCCTTCCCTCATTTGCATATTCATCGCCAACATTCCAAGACTAGAAGCTCAAAGTCTCAATATTCATTTCTTACATTTTTTTCCGCATCCGCAAGGCAAGAAACGAAGTTCACAATTATAGCATCGGATTGTAAAAGAATGAATGCCTGCCTAGCACACAGTGTTCTGACAGCAGTGAAAATGTTAAGCGAACGAGATGCCGAAAAATAACCCTGATTTCGGCAGGAACTATCGCACGGAAAATACCGTATGCTAAGCATTTTGGCTCGTTCACTTAACATTTAGAACACTGTGAGCACTCCCGCACTGATCCCATCGCTCCCTCATATATCAATATTCTCGTCACCGATCCTTGCCCTCATTTCAACACGCGTCTTATCTCTCTCTCTCCCCTCCCCCTCTCTTCTCCCATTATTCATTCTCTCCTTCACGCTTCCCCCCTCTCCGTTCCGTTCGTATTGTATAACAGTATACCGCATTCTACCGTATTTGTCCCTGAAATTTGCGTAAATTAGCATAATAATCAATGACCCTCCAATGGATGCCTTGCAGATGGGTCGTAAGAAGATTCAAATCACGCGCATCCAGGACGAGCGGAACCGTCAGGTAAGACGATCCACGAGCTACTCAATCTCCCTCTCCCTCCCTTTTACCTCTCTCTCTCTACTCTCTCTCCCTGGTAACTCTCTCTTTCTCTCGTAACTCTCTTCTCTCCCTCCCTCCCTCGCAACCCCCTCAAGCCCTCTTCAACCCTCCCTGTCTCGATAGACACAGTGTGTGTACACTTCGCATAACAGTTTACATACGACCAAGCTGACACAATGATGATAGCGAGGCTTACAGTTTACTTTGCTACTCTCTCTCTCTGTCTCTCCTCTCCCTTCTCTCGTAACTCCCTCTCCCTCCCCGTTACCTTCAAAGTCCCTCTCAATCTCTCCTCCTCCCCTCTCGATTCCCTCGTCTTTCATACTCTCATCAACTATTCACACACAAAACTCTCCCTTTCCGTGACACTCGCCTGAGAACCTTTATAGAGAGAGAGAAAGAGAATAAGGGTAGAGGGGGGGAATGCAATTCAATTTATACTCTCTCCCCCTTCACTTCTAGAGGGAGAACTCTCTGTCTATCGACATGCGAATAGAGATTGGACATTTGATCGTGTAGACATCGTAGATATACGATGTAAGGAAAGAGAGGGCCAGACACACTATGATGTGTGCGTGAAGGTCTGTTGCATGACTGAAGAAGGGTCTGAATTGAGAGGGAACGAGGGAGAGAGAGAAAGAACAGGAAAAATGCTGAAACTCCCCCTCTGTCCAATCTCCGCTCTACTCTCTAGCAACCACGACAACATAGAGAGAGAGGCAGCCTAATTCAATCAAGATGTACACACCAGAAGAGTAGCAAGAGACACGAGTCTTTGCACAATATGCTTGTTTCGATAACTCCGTAAATCAGATGGATAAGTATCGTAATGCAACCACCCCTTAGGGAGGCTCTCTATGCAAATTAGGCTGAGCTAAGCAACGTGATTAGGTCCTAGAGGTCGACATTAATGGCCCTCTTCCAGGTGACGTTCACGAAGCGGAAGTTCGGGTTGATGAAGAAGGCGTACGAGCTGAGCGTTCTGTGCGACTGCGAGATCGCCCTCATCGTCTTCAACTCCACCAACAAGCTCTTCCAGTGAGTACTGAGATGCATGGATTATCGCTTCTTTCATAGACAGTAGATAACGCGCAATAGAAAGAGAAAGCAAACGAATCATAATAGAGTGGCACACACTCTTCGGAGGGATATTGCTTGAGTAAGGGCTATCTACTTCTCATTATCATCTTCCATAACTCATACACGCAGGGAAATTTCTCATGAAACATTTCTCGCGAATTTTCGCTCTGGGTAGTGTCGTAGAACTTGTTGTCTTATGGAGCAGAAGCACAGTCCTTTTAGAATTCTAGTGAACCATCATCCACAAGGTATCATACGTTGATAGGTTCAGTCCTGGCTTTACAGTGAGTAGAGATCACAAATTGCCGAATCGCAAACTGAACAAAGCTGACTGAACATCCGGGTATTCCTTGCCGTCCCCTCAGGCATTCTTCCCTCTCTGCCCCCATCCACTGAATGACGTCAGTCTAGACCCCTCTCTCTGTCTCTATCCATCGATAGAGTTGCCCCCTCTGTCAGTCCTCTTCTCTCCTCTTCTTCCCCCTCCGAGAGAGAGAGAAGAGAGAGAAGAGAGCGAAGTGAGTGAATGCACTGAGGTGTAGCCTCTCCTTCACAACATTTATCGATTCCCTTAGAAGGCAGAGGTCTTAGAGGGGGAATGGAGAGTGAGAAGTGGGCTTCACTCTGATAGACATGGCCTTCCTTAACCCTTACTTTAAGAAGGCATCTCTTAAACTTAGCCTCTTAAGGTTTCCCTTAACCTTAGCCTTAAGGCCTCCATTAACCATAACCCTAGTCCTTAAGAAGGCCTTCCTTAGCCTTAGCATTAAGGTCTCCCTTAACCCTAACCTTAGTCCCAAGGAAGCCCTTCCTTAGGCCTCCGCTCTCCCTTCTCCTTATCAAAATGCCATGTCACCATTATACGGCCGCAAAACAGCCCAAGATAGGAGGGGAGTGTGACGGTTTTAACTCAGTCTCTCGTTTCCACCCCCATTACTTCCCTCCTTATCTCAATCGATGACCCGTACTCTCAACGTGAAACGTGCACCGAACGAAGCACCACCGAACCACGAGACAGTTCATCGTTGTTGCCTTCATAGACAAGGATATCGATTGAATGGCAACCATCCATGGTTAAGAGGGAGTAGCTTCGAGGGAGAGATCACAGGGATCACTCGAACTGGCTAACGAGAGGCTGTTTGGTTACAGCGGAACTGAACCACAACATTGTACGGCTAGCAAGCTCTCACAGAGATACTTATCAACCCCTTATACGCCACGATACATGAACGAATCATATATAGATATATTTATCCACGCTTACAGGAAAAGAAAGCGAAGACAATAAATCATCGTTCCCTTCAGATATGCCTCGACGGACATGGACAAGGTGCTGCTCAAGTACACCGAGTACAACGAGCCACACGAGTCGCGGACCAACGCCGACATCATGGAGGCACTCCAGCGAAAGGTAGAGGGGATACGGTATCTACAGTATACCTTTGGCTTCTTAGCTTGTTAGATATTATCGCTGACTTCCCATTTATAGTCAGTAGTCCACATAGTTAACAGGAGCCGGGAATAAGCGAAGCCGGAAAGAACCAGAGCCGGGGATAAGCTTCGTCCTTGCAGGAGTCCAAGTCGGGCGGAGGAGGGTGTGACTCGGACGACGACAGTCCCGGGCCCTCGTCTCCCTCCAACCACGCGCAGACCGCCCACGGCAACAGCTCCAACCACTCGAACAGCGCCTCCAACGGACCCGGTACTTGACCAATACATACCAATCGTTCATCTTCGTAGCACTGGAATAGTCGTTACGGACGTTGAACTGCTTGTCCAATAGGTAGTCGTGCCTCCTTGACGATTCGCAGCTTATCCTTGCCCTTGCAGCCCATCCGGTCTCCTCCGCTCCCTCGTCCGCCTCAACCAACGTCACCTCCTCGCCCTCCAACCTCCCGACCGCCGACCCCGCACCCGGTACGTCCCTTTAAGATCGCTTACGAACTGGAGAATTCCTCGGTTGACGATGAAACCATCCCGATTCTTGCCATGGCTTAGCGTAGACATCTCGAACCTTCCCTTCTCTCTTTCGGCATCATTCCCAAGCGGGCGCCGCCTCGCATCCACCCTCTAATTGCCGCTTCGACGGCGACGTCATCCGTATATCCATCCA
This sequence comes from Micoletzkya japonica, assembly GCA_900490955.1. Taxonomy (NCBI): domain Eukaryota; kingdom Metazoa; phylum Nematoda; class Chromadorea; order Rhabditida; family Diplogasteridae; genus Micoletzkya; species Micoletzkya japonica. Next base: position 87,624 of record LS874745.1, on the reverse strand, counting down.
TCCATCTCCTCTTCTCTTTCAGTCTCGACCGCATCCCACGCCAATTTCCGCATGCATCCGCTCTACCAGAACCTCTTCATGCAGAACCAGCAGGTAATCCAGACAGCATACATATTCATGCTCCTATTGGGTGGCTATGCCCTATGACATGACTCTATGCAAATATAGCTTCAATTAACCCCAAGGAAGACGATTCTCTACCGTAACCACGTTACTGGAGTAGACTACTGTAACTCCATCGATCGAGGCATTTCAGCAACAGCAGTACACGAACCCGCTGATATCGGCCACGTCCGATGCGTCGTTGCTGCTGAACCAGACCAACGGACACGTAGGTCTCCCTTCCTTCCTGACTAGAGCACTCCATTCGGGTAGTATTGAAGGTCATGCTTCACCAACCACGAGATAACCAACCAATAGGCTCATTATCCATTGTTCATGAAACATAATTATCAAAGATACCCGAATGAAATGCTCTCTTCCTGACTTCCTGGCTTAGCCCGAGAGAGTCTAGCTGGAGGGCCATAGTCCATCCCTCTCTCATCATCGGAAGTAGTCCACGAATAGACAGACCCTCGTTCACGTTTCACACACGAACCAGCATTGAAGCCGCTGTAAAGTTCATCAACCTTGATTAGCATACAAGTAGAGTTGATGAAATGACCGATTTGAGGGATGTTTCCCTATGAAGGCTCTAGGTCCCTGATCCACGATACAGAGAAGACCTCTTCCGTTTCAGCATCCACCCACGTCGAACTACATGCCGTTCGACCACCAAGGGGGCGGTACAGGAAGGCCTCGGGACCCGCCCGACATCGGACTCAACTACTACTCGCAAGGTAGGAGACCATGGAATGGTCAGAACTTAGACTCAGACTTAGAGACTTAGAGATGCCCCTTGGTAGAGCGATAGTCCTGACCACCCGGATCACGGAGCTGCTTTGTTCTTAGCTCTAAAATTAGTTAGCCTTCTCCTCCCGATCAGTAACTGATTCGGGTCTAGCCTCGTGATCGAGTCATTCGTCATTCTGTAGAGGATGAAACAGTATGAGCACACTGCTGTACTGCTTACTGCTAGTCTCTCCGTCTTCCACTTCTTCTCCATTCGTTATGTTTGCCTAACCTCCTCGTCTCCCTTGGGGGGACCAGTCCTTCTGTCTACTCCCCCTCCCTCTCGCCCCCTTCCCTCTTCTCTCTTCTCGTCGTCGTGTGTCAAGCGTGAAAAACGTCGAGTCGAGACAGAGAGAGGGCGAGAGAGAAGAAGAAGAGAAGAGAAGGGGGGGGGGAAAGAGATCGCAGGTTGTCGACACGTACGCGCCAAATGAGTAGAGGACTAGGGGGAGCGAGAAGAGACCCGCTTAACGAGCAGACCATTCCATTCGGGTCCCGTTGACAGTTACGCTTCACCCATCACAGCATAGGCTCATCATAAAATGAAACCTATGTAGCCATGAAAAGACGACCCGAAGGGAATTCGCTCTATCGCCGGGTCGAGTGCAGTCTTCACGTGCGCGATGCTGCGCTTTCCTTATCAGCCGAAAGCAACAGCAGACATCGATGAGAGGGAGGAGGGGGAGGACATTGATGCCATTGGCACACATCGAGTACACGCTGATAGCAAGCAATCAGTGTCGGGGCACCGTGATCCGGCGTGACACTTGAAACGTCGAGGGGTCAGACAGACGTATGCCTTGAGGGAAAAAGTTCTGCTAGTTCCGTCATTCCTACTTTCGGAAGCGGTGTGAAGAGAGTCCAGACAATGTAGGAATGAGTTGACAGACGGGTCTTCTTCGTCAATCATAATAACTCTCTACAGGTGGCCTGGACCAGTCGAAGACGTCGTCGGGCGTCTACATCAAGACGGAGCCCGACTCGCCTCCCGAGAAGCGTTCTCGCGTCGTCGCCGGCGGCCCTCTCTCGTCGTTGACGGCCTCCGCCCCGAACGGGTGGCCGGCCAACGGCACAGTGGCCTAGGGACTCGCCCGCGGTCTCAGCCATCCGGCTGAGGCCGCACCTGCCCCCTCGCAGGTCTCGTCTTCGTCCTCCCCCATCACCACCAACCACTCCTCGTCGCCCATTTCTACCGTAACCCCCGCCGCCCAGTCCACGCCCTGTCCCAACTGCTGCGGGCACGGCACGGCTAATAACCGTCGTCGTCCCCGCGAGCCCTCTCCCGACATCATCCCCCTATCTCCTTCTCCGCCGCCCTCCCACCACTCGCAGACCCACCAGCCCATCCAGTACCGCGCTCCGCGCCGCCACTCGGCGCCTATGGTCTACCAGCCGCCGCCCCAACCACAGTATGCCCCTCCCCCTCCACCCCCTCACGACACAGAGTACTACTGGCCGGAGGAGCGCCCGCCTCCTCCTCCCGGTCCCCCGAGGAACGAAACGCGACGTTGCTCGGATGGTGACATGTACACGAACCATCATCACATGGCCCATCCCGACCCCTACGCCCCGCTTCCCCATCATAGCCACCCTCACCAACCCCCTCCTCTTCCCCCCGTATCGCATCACCTACACGACCCTTACCTAGCCCAGCCCGCCCTCCACCATCCCCATAACCATAACCAGTACCCGTACGATCCCTACTCGCACCTGCACCACGGCTATCCCCCCGCCCCGTCCTCCTACCAACAGCCCCCACCGCTCGCCTAGTCATCCCCGCCCCCGATACTCGGATACCCCCACCAACACTAGTCTCTCATCCATCTAATAACCCAACCCCCCTCTCTGACCTCAGTCTACACCGTTAGTGCATCGAATGCAATTGTACTCCCCCCTGTCAATCCACCTTGTTCAGAGTCTTCACCGTACATTCCATAATCCCCCTCCACTAAGTTCCCAGTCTCAGTACCAGGCCATTATCCCTCTACCCTAGCTGCGTATTCTGTTCCACCCTCCCTCTTTTCTCTATCAGATTCGGTTCCTTTCCTCTTCTCCCTCCCCTCCCAATGTCCTTGTCACCAGTGAACTCCTTCAATGTTCCCCGTGTAAGTTCAATGTGCACATAATCATCCCCCGACTGTCTCCCCCCCTGTTTCCTTTCCTTTCCCTTCCTTCAGTTACCATCCCCGTGTTCTCCCCTCACATCTTAGGCCCTGTCCCATTCGATTCGCCCCCTTCCCCCGTGTAGAGTCGAAGATAAGTAGTAGTTATATTATATGTGTGTGTGCCCCACTCGACCAGTCAGGGACTCATGTTCATCGTGTTCTATCTTCATCCCCCCGATATACTGTTCGCCCCCTTCTACTTCTTCTTTCGTATATAATGTACCGTGTGGGCTGTTTCAGCTCGTGTTCTTTTTCCTACGCTAGAAGATATCCGATGATTATATTTTGACTTGTGCGTTGTCCTTCTTCCTCTTCGTATATTTTCTTGTCTTCTTCTTCTTATATCTTCTAGTACGCACATTCCCCTCCGCTGTTCTTCCGTTCGTTTTACTATTACAGATTTTATTGGATGCGTCGCCGTAGGGGCCCGATAAAGCAGTGATTCACACAATGCGCTCTGTGTGCGACGGGAATCAAGCACATCTCATGGGGAGAAGAAAGAGGAGAACGTACACTTATCGGTCGGAGAAGGGGGAAGAAGAAGAGTGATAAAGAGGGGGGATAACTGAGGGGATAGCGCAACTATTACATGGGGAATTAATGGTTCGACGACCGAGAGAGTTGAGAAGTGTGTATGAAAGAAGGAGGAATGGGAAGGGAGTAGGGGAGACGAGTCGAGGGGGAGGGGGGGGGAGGGGGAGAAGAGAGATGGAGGGGGATGGATGGAATGATGATCGAGAGTGAACCAACATTGACCGACTCCTCTCTTGACTCCCTTCACGCATTCAGTACACGCATACGGACGACCATAAGGGGGGGATACAATGATCAACGAACGAACAAAGACTGTAGATAAAGATAGTAGCGAAATGAGGACTACGAGAGACTGAGTGCGAGGGAATAGGTAACAAGAACTGATGAGATGAGGCGATAATCTGAGGAAAACAACAAGCGATGTTTAGGAGGAGAGATGAGAAGCGGGATGGGGAGAGGTGGAGACTCGTTTAGCTACAAGGACTGAAGGGGGAGAGTGATTGGACAGGCGAGTCCTCAACCAAGCAATAGTTGGCATCTCGGCCAACTAAGATCAAGCTAGGGACATGCCTGGGCCAATCCTAGTGGGATACCGCCCGAGGGGGCAGTCCTTCTCCCCCTTTAGGCACAAATTACTGGGGTTATCCGACATAGGACATATCTTACTAGTACCTACATACTGCCTACTCCGGGGTGGACAACACAAAGCTTACGATTAGATAGCGACAACGAGGACGGCATACACGAACAATGGGAATAGCAAACTCGACGGCTTAGCAAACGTATTTCACTATGGTTCACAGAAAGGAGCGGCTTAGATGGGGGGAACATAGAAGATATACCGTACAGTTAGGCTGACTACTGATAAAACGGGGACATGAGTAGTCAGAAGGTCAGGAAGCGACGGCTTGAGGGAGTATTTGAGGGAGTATTCCGAGAGAGAAAGTCAAAGCGCAAATGAGTGTTAGAGTCATCACGGGGATTCACGGCAGAACACCTACGGTCGGGGACACGAGAGACTATTATAAGAGGGGGAAAGGGCACGAAAAAAAGGAGACGAAGAACACAACAAGAAAGCAACACGACGATGGTCAACTGGTATATACGTTATAACGCGCTGAGAACAGGGGAGGGTAAGGTGAGAGACAGAGATAAAGAGACAAATGGCCGAGAAGGATGAGACAAGTATTAGCAAAGGATAGTACTAGATGAGGACGGAGTACTAGATACGGTAGGCAGTGTACGGTAGGGAGCATGGATGCCTCGAGCGGATCCTCGTTTCCCCTCCTCGTCTTCACAGTATCCATCTATCGCGGGTCACTCAGGTGACGGTTACCTAAAAAAAAGAAGTACAGCTTGGCTGACTAGTCAAGCTCGAAATTTGCATATCCCCCTAAATTTGCATATTCTATGCCCCGACTCACCCATATTACTCCCGTAATTCGGCGGTTGTTGCTGCATGAGAGCCCCGTACTGGTAAGCAATCTGCTGCGTGCTGAAGCCTCCATTCTGGGGGAAGTACGCACTGCAAAGGAAGAAGACTGCTATACAACTACTGAAAGGCTGCTCGTCAAATAAGCATACATAGTACACCTAACTAGCCCAATCAACACTAAATCGATTCGTCGATCACGACTCCACGTACCGAATAGCGAAAAGCAACGAAAGAGACTATGCATACTTCCACTACTCAGTGGCATTTACGTACAAGTCCCCTCCCTTCCCACTCACTTGAACCCCTGTCCCATCTGCTGCCACTGCTGCTGCGCCTGTGTCTGCATGGGAGGCCATCCCGCCTGTCCCTGTCCTCCTCCTGCCCCTCCCATCATCGGGGGAGCTGATTGAGGAGCGGCCGTCGTCGCCTGAGGGGACATACTCATACACTCACTCACTTATTGATCCGCTGATTAGTCTGGCGTCTTGGCAGAGCATTCTTCTATGCAGTACACTTTGAAAGCCAAGCGCGATTAGCGTATTTATCGGCTTGGTTTTCAAACCCTACTCTGTACTATCTGCACAGGTTCAGAAGCTGATTATTCATCCCTTAGAGGGATGAAGAGAGGCTCACATCCGTCATGCAGCACTTTCTAGGCCGGCCTAAGAGGGAGGGGAGGAGAAGCTTCACTCTCTCCCCTCCCAGAGACTAGAGCCTCTCCCCCTCCCCCCAGTTCTCTTTTCTAATCCCCCTCAGGGAAGGGCTCATGTCATGCATTCGTCCCACCAGTCATCATGCACTATATCCCCCCTACTTCTCACATGCAACACCCCTACCCCCTTCACCCCTACTAGCTGCACCCCTACTCTTCGCCCGTGACACCCTTACCCATGGAAAGATGTTGACAGCCGTATTCCTGGTGTCCATTCCCGCAGACATGGGACCTCCCATCGACGATCCGAAGCTCTACAAGGGAGAGAAGCGAGTAGCGACGAGTATTCAACTAATAGATCAAATCGATCAAATCGGGGGGTTAAGCCTCCCATCTCTTATTCAGAGAGTAGGAGGATCGGGCGGTTATTAAGAAGAAGCATGAGATGAGCAAGAGGACAGGGAGAGGGTTACGGTAGAACCAAGGCCGGAGAATAGGGGGAAGGGGGAGTAGAGCCAGGATACAGGGGGGGAGTCGAACATAGACAGAATCTCAAGACGGACACAGCAGGAGCGCAACGCCGATAGATAAGCGCCCTAACAAGGCCTTAATAGGCCTTAAGGGGCCTTAAGGCGGGCCCTAAGGTGGCCCCAAGGCGTCGTCCTTAGCTAAGGACCCCCGTAAGTACCTGCTGAATGCACTCGACCAGGTTGGTGGGAGGGGCACGGGCCGTGGAGGTCGAGGGGATGGATGACGACGATGACGGCACCAGTACTGAGGCAGACGACGTCGTCTGCGGGAACGAAGGGAGTACGGTAGTCGACGAGGAGGAAGAGGAGGCGACCTGCGAGGGTACGGTAACTGTGGTTAGAGGGGGGTACGGTAAGCAGGCACCCGCTCACTCTACAGTATTTCTACAACACCGCCTCCCACTCTGACCCTTCATGGATCGTTCTAGATAACCGCCCTACAGTATCCCCTCCATCACTACCGTAAAACTCCCCCTACCGTATTCGGGTGCTTCGGCCTCGGAGGCGTGTCATCGAGAATGATGATCGAATCGTCCGAACTGCCGCCCTGCGGCGACTTGGCGACCGTAGGCTAAAGGGTAGAGATCAAAGATCAAACTGCAAAGATTAAAGATCAAAGTTGCCTACCGTCTGTCGCTTGAAGGTGGGCGTAGCAGTGCCACTGTTGGTCGATCCGGCGGCCGATACGGCCGGAATCGTAGGGAGCGAGGCCTTGATCGCATTGCGAAGCGCAATCTCGTCCTGAACGGAAAACCCCGGGTTACGGTAACCAAAATCGGGAGAGAATTCTTCCCTTTCATTCCTCTTATCCCTGTCTCAACAATTTCGCCAACCCTACCTCGGGTTACGGTAGGCGTTACGGTTCCAAGTAGCTAAATTCCCAGAGCTACAGGATTCCCACCGGCTACCGTATCCCGCCCGCATCGCGTGTGCGGGGAGCCCCGAATAACCTAGACGACGGGTAGAACCACGCTAACTAGAAGATCGAGAGATCGACAACTCTCCTCCCCATCTCTGCCTGCCTCTAGTCTATCTAATCCATCTCTTCTCTCCTCTCCTCTCATCTCAAATCAACCCTCAGTGCCTTCCATCTCTCTCTATCTCTCTTCAACTGTCCACGTGCAATTCACATCATTCCCACCGTTCCAATGGCGTTCCCTTTCCCGTCCCTTCTCCCTCTCTATCCTTCTCTTTCCTCCACTTGTCCTTCTTCTAGCCAAACCAAACCAAACCAAACCAACTTCAACCCAAACTCTAGTCCTATACCATAAAGAGGGTACATTCAAGAGTGCAAAGTGTAGCTCCAAAACACACTGCCAAAGCGTGCAATCAACTATTATCCCATACAAGCGTTTCTGCGAACTCTCGGTTACTCTCCATACACAGCTACGAATAGAGCGAGAACTCATTAGCTAGCTCTACAAAGTGTCAAAGAGAGAGAGAGAGAGAAAGAGGGAGAGAGAGAGAAAGAGAAAGAGGGAGAGAGAGAGAAAGAGAGAGAGAGAGAGAGAAAGAGAGAAAGAGAGAGAAGAGGAAAGGTCTCATCTAAATAGGGTATGCCATGTGTGAGAAACGACGTGCGAGACTCTCCGGTATCATACTCCATCTCAACTTCTCCCTCCCTTCCCTCTTTACCTCTTAACTCTCTCTCTATTCCCTGCCCTCCCTAGCCTAATCTCGGATTCCCCTCAACGATGACGTCGGTTCGTGCCATGCAAGAAGAGGAGGGAAAAGGGAGGGAACGAGAGATCCGAATCCCCCTCTTCGTCCTTAGCAAAGAACCGCGCAAGTGCATGTCTCAGTGTGTCCGTGTGCCTGTCCGTCTGTCTGTGCACATCTCATCCCCCAATCACATCTCAACACACGAAACACTTCCGTCTGACGTGCTTATCGTCCCCTCTCACTCTCCCCCTACCTCCTAATATAATATCCTTCCTATCAGTCTCTCCCTCCCCTTTACCTCCCAATCCTCTCCCTTCCCTCTTAATCCTTCTCAGAAATGAGACAAGGTGGTGTTGGTTCGAAAGAACGGCCGCGAGCAAAGAAATAAGAGAAGGAAAAGAATAAGAGAAGGGATGAGCTGATAAGCACTTTGAGACTGTGTGTTTGTGTGTCTGTGTGCCATATCATGAGTACAAACAACAAACAGACAGACAGACAAACAGCTACCGTAACCCAGACCGTATCCCTTTCACGGACTACTCCAGCTCCTACAGTACCCCAGCCCATATTACTTTATACCACCGTAATCCTCACCTACCGTACCCCCTCATCCCTGGCCCTAGCGTAGCTCTCAGAACTACAGTACCCCTCCATTAGCTGGCTACAGTACCCCTCTCCCCTACCGTACCTCGTCGTCATCCGACAGTACGATGATGTCATCGTTGGCTGCGCTCTTCTCCACTCCCTTCCCTCCTCCTCCTACAGTACTCTTCTCGGTGACTTCAGTCTTGACGGTCGTTGTCTTAGATGATGAGGCCTTCGGCACGTCGTCGTCGTCGTCATCCGAGATGTCCTCTACCTGATGAGAGGGATTTAGGAGATAATGAGCAGGTAAGAGGGGGGGAGGGGGAGAGGGAGTCCCTTAGCAGGTAAATTACCTCCTCCTCGACCACCCGATAGCTGCCGTCCTTCAGTAGTTCCACCTCGGTTACATTCTGCCCCAGATCCTTGAGCATCTTCTCGAAATACCTGCAAGAATATAACTAATTTATTTATCGTTCCGCCGGTCAACCCCCCTCCCCCCTTCCGAATATCAACAAACGACAGCATTGCTCATGGGTTACGGTAGTGCACGGCGCTACGTTGTCCCCGAACTCTCATCCTTCGACTTCGCTTCACGTCGATAGTTATGCTTCACCCTCCGCAAAATAATGACCCATAGACCCATCATAAATTGGTTACAGTCAAATATGCCCCTCAAATGGCCACAAAATCAAGTGCTCTAAAGGCTTTCCTCCACCATACATCGTATTCTGTGTAGTGCACGTATTGCTCTCCATTGTTTGCCATAATTCCGCCATATTTGTTCCTGCTCCCCCCACATAGTGGTCGTCTGTACACCTGTATCTTCTCGTAATATTCTGTTTCCCCAGGCCGTCCGCTCCTTCCGGTAGTGGCATCATGTCTACATTTCCCCTTTCTTTCTTTCTTTGTTTCCCAGGCTCCGCCCACAATATTTTCCCGCCAATTCCGCCATTCAAAAAAAGGCAGTACAGAAGACCAGGGGTAGGGAGGGCAGAGGTTAGAGGGTAGAGACTGTAGTTCAAGGGACGAGATGAGACAGAGTGAGAGGGAACACAGACACACATCAAAGGACAGACAAACAGACAGACACGCTCGCGAGATCACGGAGTGCGTATGCGAGTACAGTCGAGACCGGTCTCGTCTCTCTCTCTCTCTCTGTTCTCTTTACCTCTTAACCTCCTCTCCCCTCCCCCTTCTCAACTCTCCCCTCCGTCCCCATACCGTCTACCCGAACTCTCGTCGACACGTGAAGAAGAAACCTCGCTCATCCACCTCCTAACCCTCCCCTTCCCCTTACCTCTCAACTCTCCACTCATCTACTTCCTGCTCCAGTGCTACAACGCACATCTGTTTTCTCAGGGGATCATCGTGATTTCTCTCTGTTTCTCTCCCTTGGCAAGAAAGCGAATAAGACAAAGCAACGCATGCAAGAGGGCAACGGGGGAGCAATAATAATAATAATAATATCTATCCAAAAGGAACTACAGTAATCCCAAGAATTCATAAGATGGACTTTGCTCTTTGATCTTTGATCTCTGCATTCCAAGACAATAAAGCCAATCCAGGCCGTTCTCGACGTGTCTATCTCATAAGTGAGCCCCATTGCGTGTATCCCTTCCATTCCCCGAATAGTTTCCCCTCCCTCTCAATTCCCCACTCTCTAAAACATACACCTCACACCGCCCCTTTTCATTCATTCGTGACGTCACTCTGACTGGCCTTTAATTTAGATTGACCGACGTGGGGTCCCCCCTTCCCCCCTCGTTCACGCCACGAGGGTGTTACGAGGGAGAGGGAGAGAAGGAGAGAGTATTAGGAGGTAAAGGAGAGGGAGAGGACAAAAGAAAAAGAGTTGTCGAACGTCTGGTACATCTATCATTCCACATGTCCCTTCCCCATACTCTCGTCTCTCCCCTCGGAGACTCTTTTCCCCGATTGCCTTACTTCTTCTCACTTTCCCCCTCTCTAACCTCTCTCTCTATTCCCTCTCCCTCCTCTTTCCCCAGAAGGCCTTCCCCTTCCTCTGCCCACGTCGTCCCTATCCTCCCCATCCCTAACCGTCTCTGCTCTCTCTCGCCCTCCCACACTCTCTCGTCCCTCTCCTCCCGCTATGCCTGTCTGCACCCTCTCCCTTCCCCATGCTCTCTCGGCTTCCCTCCTCTCTTCTCACCCCTCTCCTCTCTATACTTAGGCCGACGTCAATCGAAAATAACCCATGAGAGGAGAGAAATAGAAAGCGAGGGACCAACGGGGGAATAGAGGGGAAAAGGGGGCAAATATGAAATGCTTGGAAAATGTAGACAACTTCCCCCGATAATAGCCATTGCTTGCCAGGTTATGCTATGCTAATGCAGCATAAACCTAACAACAAGGTGAAGGTACGTTTCACGCAGTCCATAAATTAATGGGGAGGGTGAAACAATCGACACACTAATCACTAGCGTGTCGATTGTTGAGTGTAGTGCATTGCGGACTATTATATTAATATCTGGTTTCAGACCACGTGGGATTGCGGTGTGTACTAGGGTTTGAAAACCAAGCGCGATTTGCGTATTTATCATCTGACTCTCTTCATTCTTCCATACTCCCGATTATTCTCTCGGTCTCATAATGCGATTAAAAGGCTTGGTTTTCAAATCCTACTCTGTACTAGGACACGTTCTACCTGCTTTCCTATGCCTGAGAAAAAGAGTAAACTGTCTCGTATTCAAGTCCCAGTGTCTATAAAGCTAAACAATAATACATGGAATGAACTTCTTCCAATCCGTCCAAGTACTCTCCTTACACCCTCTCAACCTCCACTCGCCTTTTCATTCATTTTCGCGCCATTACCCATAACCCCATTGGCGATTTTCCGTATTTGTTGATAACAACCTCCACCCCTTTTCCGTGCGGAGAACTTTGTCAATCAGACGAGAGCTAGAGACATTTCACCGCTATCAGACTACCGTAAGATCGTCCCCGTCTGTCGTTTGGTAAAGCTCACTCCCTAAATTACACACCGCTCACTGGCAAGGTTCGTTCCCAAAATTCGGAAACAAGACAAAAAGTGGCCCAGAACCGAAGCGGATTAATCACCGCGGCCCGCGAGTGGGTGCTACTTTTCGGGAAGATCAGAGTAGGCTTAGTTCAAGGTTCTGCCCTTTGTCTGGAATACTTAATATGCTAATCAGCCTTCTTATTCCGCGCCGCGCACCCAAAAGCCCAGTAAGTTCCAGAAGTCAGGGGAAATTCAAGGACTAATGTCCGTGCAACTTCTTCAATCCAGCCTTTAGTTCTATAAACAGAATTCCAAAAGTTCCTCGCCATTTCCCCTCCGTCTGATATCATTCCATCCCCCGGTCGTGCTTCTATAATAGCTTTCCAACCACACCAAAGTACGGCCCTACATTGAGGGCATTCATGAGCGTTTCTTGCACGTGCGCGTAAAAGGTCGAAGTCGGGACTCCCGTAATAGACTCCTCATTTTTGCTCCCTTCGTTCTGCATTCTCATAATAGTCCATGCTGGTTGATTAGCTGTTCCGAGTATACCAGGGAGGGACCAGGAAGATAGGGAAGATGGCCATTTCACAGAGAGACTAGTAGGTCGACCGGGATGGATCGTAAACTGATGACAGACTAACTAAGAAGTTAGGAGAAGAGGCGATAAAGGGAGCATTGCACAGTGGGGGAGACTCCACTATAGAATTCCAAATACCCTAATCTTTCTTTGTAAAGTGCCCTTCATGCACTACCGTAACCCAGTGATTCGTATATTCAATATACCGTAGTTCAGTTTGCAATGAAATGACTACCGTACCCCTAGGCTACCGTAATCCTCCCCATCCCCTCAACTCACTTGTCGATAATGAGCTTGTGGTAGCTAGCATTGTTGTTGCACACACAGCACTTCCACGTGGGACGCTTCTCGTTCATCTACAAAATCAATCAATAAATTAAGTTGAGAAATAATTCATAATATTATACATAGAATTCTGCCAAACGAACGAATCGCATATGCTTTGCATAGAAATCGTCAATTAAGCATGCTCCGACCAGAACCCACCTGCAGGAAGTTGTCCAGGTCGAAGCACTGTAGATGGGAGCAGTCCCGGGACCGTGCCGGAATCTTCATCCGCGTTTTGCCTAACTGAAATCCGGACACGTTCCTCCTACCGTACACCCCACACAACCTCGAGCTCTCTCTTTTGTGTCTTATTTCCCATATTATGCTCCAAGACTACACTAGCACCAGAACATGTCCTAAAGGACGAGGTCCTCTTCTAGTTTATACGGTCACTACCTCCGTTGCGTCATTTGATCACTCTCATGTTCCCATCTCAACTGAACCCTACCGTATGACAGTATCATCAGACCCTCATAAGATAGGGGGTGGATGAGTCAGCCTGTTTACGTGACCATCCCCCTCTTTTCTCTCTCGTTCCTCTTAGAGATCAACACCTTCGACCACCGAGCACCCATGCGGAGAGTGTATCTCTTCCTCTCTTTCACTCCCTCCCCCTCCCCTCCCCTCTCCCTCTCAATCTACAGTCCACTCTCTTCGCTCTTCCCTCTTAACGACGACTTTCACTCCATCATGAGATAGAGACTACTACTTCCTAAAGAGTTCGCCATGCAACACAATCGTTTGAGGGACTCTTTTCCCATTCGACAGACGAACCCATTCCAAGGACACGAGTGGAGTGCACACAAATCGTGCCATCGCCAACACTCCCCTTTACCTCTCAACTCTTTCTCCCCCTCCCTTTTACCTCCTAACTCTCTCCCTCTCCTCCTCTTTTACCTCTCAACTCTCTCCCACCTACCGAAAACCTACAGTCGCACCCTCGACCATTTCCGGTCTATCCCCTCTCCTTATCTCGCATTCTCTACCGTCTCTTCACTGCGCTTCTCTATCTCGTCCCCCTCCCAAAATAGCCCCATCATTTCCACCTATATAGCATCGCTGCGTCCAAATCGGTCACCCTCACTCTGCCCGTCTGCGCTCTCTCCCTTCCTCTCGCTCTCTAACCTCTACCGTACCCCAACCGAGCGTAATTTATCGTTGAGCGTACCATCGCACCGCTCTCCTCCTCTTCCCTTCACCGCCAAAGGAGCTAAACAGTCGTTTCGAGGGATTGACTACCGTGATAAACCACTTAACGAAGGCGCATATCAACCCCATTATCCGGCCAAACGACCGCTGGATAGAGGAAACCAGCGAGCCCTCCAGGGACTATCAGGCACAGCCTGATTATGTTTCAGGCACGTTATAAGAAAGCAGTATATCGATGAATATTACTACACGAGTAAATCGAATAACTGATCGTATGTCATCGACTCTCCGCATGACACGGACTTCAGACACTCAAAACAGCCGAGTGGAGTCAAGCAGACTCAAGTAGTACGTGACTTCACCTCGAGTACTTCCATATACGTACTCGAGACTTCAATTAGCACCTGGTCTGAGCATACAAACGGCGTGCAGGGAGACGGTAGACGACTGAGGCGAGGTGTGCTTGGGATCCTTCTGACGGCTCTGCTTCACCTTCCGTCCACGACGAGAAACCCGAGCAGAACGCCCAGAATTAGGCGGCAACGAAGGATAAGGACGATAGCAGATGACAGGCACCCGAACGACGTGTCCTAGTAAAGACCAGAATGAAATCACTCCGTTCGGCTTCTGCCACGGTGGATGTGAAGAGTGCAGGGAAGACGTCGTCGTCGTCGTCCGTTTCCCTCAACAACCCCAGCAACGAGGGATGCATGAGATCACTCAGTTCCCATTCTTTACACCTCTCGTTCTTTACCGTATCCTGCACGTTGACAGGTGCTTCTAGCCACCTTTACCAGGGCGAAGAACCACAGCTAATATTAGCACCCCTGCCATTCCCCCCGGGCAGACTGCACACAGCATAGAATTACACGAGTTCTCTGCACGTTGGCAAGAAACTTTTCTGCAAACGGTAACTAGGGACCACGTGGCCAGATCAGGGTATTATAGACGACAAAAGTTCCGTCAGTAGACTCAGTTCGTCTGCGCTCTCTTCACACCGCTCCGCTCTCTCGTCGGAAGTAGGAATGAGACGGCAGGCGGAACATTTTCCTCAACTATATCAGATGATCAATCGATAATCAGGCCATCATAGAGTGGTGTGAATACCAAGGCAAAGAAGGGGTAGCGATCTCGTTCCCATGCCATCTTCTCCTCCTTTTTCCTCCTCCCTGTCACCTCCTCTCCCCTCTCCTCTTCGCTCCGCTCAAACCGTGTCCGGTCGTCGTATCTTCAATATCTTCACTCTTTCTCCCTTCGTCTTCTTCGCATCATGCACATAGTGAGACCATCGATGGGGAACGAGGATATGATGGAAGATAGAAAATGAGGAAGGGGGGGGGGAGATGGTGGCGGAACCAGAAGGGACAGTATCGTGTAGCTAACAAGAGATTGAGGGACTGGCGAGGATCATACGTTCTGAAGCAAAGGCTACGGTATCGTAAACCTCGCCTATCCTTCTCTTGCCAAAATACCACCTGATCTTCGAGATCTTCGAGTGTTGTTTGGGAGTAAGTAATGTATGCATCCAGTCTACCCTCTCACATCATCGCATAGCCATATGCAAAGTAGCTGCTTTCCTGTTTAAAATCCCCCTTCCCGTCCGTCGTCTAGATGCAATCATGCTGTGTGCACTATTACAAGGAAAGGGCTTCCCTCTCCTCCTCCTCCTCTTCCTTACTTTATCCCCTTATCCTCATAGGATATAGGAGATAAGACAGGAGGAATCCAGTGAGGATTGAAGAGAGATACCCTTGTGAGGGGAGGGGGGGGTAGGGGGAATCAAGGGAACATCGTCAAGAAGACCTTCAAGAGAGGGAATCAGGTGACACCAGAGAGAGGGGGAGAGGAGAGAAGGAGATGAGGGCAGAGATAACATCAAGAAAGTAGGCAAAGTTGTGGACGAGCGACGGTCTAATTTGATCACCAATTTCAGCCCCTCTTTCCCCAGTCCAAACATCCACCCGTAATATCTCGTGATTATTGTAAATCACGCAACCGTCAGATGTTCACGGAGCATATTCTACAAGCAGCTGGACAATCCCCAAAAATATTGGATAAAAACTTGTACATCAATTTATACTACAGTTGCCGAAGTGGTATGTTTTCAAAGCTAAAAACACTCACCGGACACAACAGCGAGATCTTCAGGGAATCCATGGCCACATCGTCGTCATCGCCTCCTCCCAGCCTGAAATCATACATTGTTCCCGGGCAATTCAAATTCAAACGTGGTACTGCCACGACTCACAATCAGCCTACAGTATACCCACCGTTTCCGGATGGTCGCCTCGGTGTTCGCGTAGGCTAGTTCGAACGACTTGTTGCCCGTTACGCGGTCACGCAGGATGTTCGAGTTGACGCGGCTCACCTGTAAATGGCATAAACTCTTCTCTGAACCAAATCAATGCTGCTGGCGAAAAAGTATCCCATAGTCTATCTGCTCTTATTAATCTATAACAATCAAAATTAGAAAATTGTCAACCCAGACTATAACCGTCTGTCTACTGTAACTATCTGAATCTGCAGTACTGCTCTACGACATTCACTTTTCAGCAATGATATTATGATCGCCATTGCTGTATTCTTCCAGTATTTCCTCTACTACCATTCCGCAGTTAATCCTCACAGGATTACGGTAGCCCCCTACACGACGCGCCCGATCGCCAACTGACCAGGTAGACGGCGACAGCCCAGGTCCTCCTGTCGGCCGACCACTCAACCGTCATCCGGTGCTGTCTGGTCGGGTCCCTCGTCGCCATGCACAGATTCGTCAGATTGACCGGTCGACTCGGCCGTTTCGGTTCCACGTTCGGTTTGTTCGTTGGGATGACATTCTGCGAGATTAAGGCATTATTCACTTTTTAGAGGGCCTCGATGGATAATTATCGCATATGAGTTGCAATAAAACGATGTCATTTTGCAAGTTCTGGTAAGAAGAGAGCTGACGGAAAATGGATAAAATGAAAAAAAAAGAAAGAAATTACCGGCAGGGTGACATTGGTGTCGTCCAATCGTACGGCGCAATTGAGCGGGAAATCATCCGGCTGCTCGATTCCACTGATCTCGCCCGTGGTGTTGAAGAACCTGCGATGCCACCGTGTAACGTAGTTTAAACTACTAATTTCTTCAACTACGACGTTTGCTAAACGAAGCCACAAACATGACAAAAAAGGTCAAAGAAGGATGATTTCCTCTTATATTTCCCTAAACTCGGATACTTTTGGTTTAATGCGCCCTGCTATATTTTAAACCTATTCAATATTTTAAACCTAAGCAAACAGAAACAACCAGCGCTAAATTCACAAGAGTCAGCCCAACAGAGATTAGTCTGTGACTGATTCCCCCACTGTTCCTCTTGTTCCCTGCCCTATTCTCTTCCCTTCCTTCTCTCCTCCCTCCATATTTACCCTCACTTGTTTCAATTAATAGGCATTCCGCTGTTTATAGACGGTCATCCCTCGTTCGCGTTCCCTCTCGTTCACACTTCCCCTTTTAGTCCTCCTGTCTATTTCAATCTGTCCTTTCCCTTCTCATTACAAAGCAAAGCACGTAGGGAGTACGGTGCACGTTCAGGTAATGACTTTACTATAAAATATATTTATATAATAGTAAAGCATAAGAAGAGAAGCATGGGCACCCATGGTACTAGTGGAAGGTCCAAATATTTTTGGAATTTTACTTTGCTAGGCCCCATTTTAATAGAAAATTTTGACGTTTGACAACAGTATGTTCAATTTTCAAGGTATCATTGGAAACGTTGCGCATGTATGAGTAGAACTGTAGAATACAATGATATACCTCAACTGTATCTCCTTCCGGGGGAAGACATCAGGATTCGTCGAGAGGGCCATTCGATCGGGTTGGCTGATCGAGAAGTTGATCGTGATCTTAAAAAAACCAGCATGTAATAGGCAGTTATAACCATATTTACCTAGGAATTGCAAAATTACAGTAAAAATATTATGCACATTCTGCTGGCTGCTTCTCATCATTCGTTCTCAATGCTTCACCTGATCTTCTGTGCTCTACACTTGCACTTTTCCCTTGCCCATCCCAACGTCTTTCATCGATATTACATTCTCTCCCCCTTTTCTAGGGATGCAAACCGAATCATAAAGTGCATCCTTTACATGCTCTTTCGTCTCACGTCTCTTCATTCCTCACAGCGCTGGTGCGCGGTGATGTATAAATACGATGCACTTTATAAATCGGGTTTCCAACCCTACCCTTTTCCTCTACCGTACCTTCGCATTGACTTTGCTCCCGTGCGGATTGGCCGGCAGTTCTTGTGGTTCAAGTAGACAGGAGCACGGATCGTAGAAGGGAAGGACGATCGGGAGGAGGTTGCGGGCCGGGCGGGGGACCATTGTCTGGAGGAGGGGGAATGAGGGAAAGGTTGGTAGATGGCATCTGGCTACTTATGCGATCATCGAAAGAATTGCATGATTATGAGATCGTCTGAAAGATGAGCCTTGACATAAAACACTCGATCGGTCAAACACGTTCACATCTGACTGAAAATGTCAAAATACTTCAGTCCTGACCCAAAGTTCTGAATGATTGCAAGACTAGTGGAATGTTTCTGCAGTTAAAAGTTTCTGCGATAATTCCCGTTTACGAATCAATCGATGTTCACGTCTATTTACCTGTGGCTGGTAAGCCTGCTGATTCGATGCCATCTGGTGTGCTCCTCCCCCGTAGTATCCACCCACTACGCCCGTAGTCTGCTGACTGTACACGTTCGGACGATAGCTAAAAGGATTACGGTAGGCGACGAATCGCGAACTGGCTAACGGGGGGAACTGCATAAGGTAGGTCAATGGGGGAACCTGAATACGCCATGGCATACGGTAGAGCTACTGTTCATGCGGATCGCAGGCTGATCGAACTACGTGCATATCACATATTTTCACCCTCATGCAAAAGTATGGAATATACGCCATAAGCCAGAGTAGAAAAGCCAAATCACAAACTAATCACGAAAAAATAAGAGCTTGAACACGTCACAAATTGAAAGGCTTTCGTGATCTTCTCTAGATGAGGGGGAAGGACGGGGGAATGCAGGCTGTAAGGGACCTGAGAACCCCCTCTCCCTCTCGTGTTAGAGTACAGTACCTCCTCTGGCTGCGCTTCCCCTACCCTCCACTCTACCGTTCACTTCACAAGGACTATTGACCACTAGCCTATCGAGATTGCGCTATACGCCCTAATTGTGATATTCTATCCCAATCTTGCGTCTTCTCCTCCAAGCTTCAACACCAATTCAGCTGTTTTCTTATCCTGTGGAGGGCGGAGCATAGCAATTAAAAGTACCCAAAATGGTTAAGCCTCTCCTCCCAACCCACCCCATGGCATTCGAATGGTGTCCTCCGTACTGATTCAACTGCTGCATCGGCTGCGGGTAGGGAGCGGCCCGCGAGTGCGAATTCGCACGCGACGCGATTTCCCGGATCTGGAAAAGGCGCAATGATTGCGACTCTCTAGGCGAATTCTCATGTCGTCCTCGGCTTGTGCACATGCTAGTACAGCCAAAAATACGAACTGGAGGTTAACCGACGGTATCGCGTAGTACTACCCCTTACAATTAGATATATCGTTGACCTCACGCATAAACTAGTACGTCGGAAACGACGCAATCAAGGCACTTTGACAAGCTACGACGTGCCCATTTCATCATTCTCTGACCTTATCGATGGCCTGCTGCTGGTGCTTCGGATTCCTCAACAGCTCAACGCACCGTTGGTGCAGCTCCGACTTCTTGCCCATCTACAACCACTCTCCACTTTATCTGTACTCCCTTTCCATCTCTAGCCATCCGCTTGTTCTATTCCTACAGTAATACCCACTACCGCATGCTCGCAGATAGTACTTCCACGATAGCGATAGCCCAGGGCATACGCTATCCCAACCACTGAGAAGGCCAAAATCACCTTTTGCACGCGAAAGTGCGTCAGAAGCGTCTGGAGTTCGTTGACTTTGAAGTGGTTGAGTTGATTCTGCAACGTAGTCCTCCCCTCCCTCTTTGCCTCCTGTATACCCCCCAAAGCAGCCCTCCCTCCGCCATAACCTCTACAGGAAACGTATTCGACTAAGAGCAAGGCGCGCATTTCATCATCACTTCGCTCCTTCGGGTCTCTAACAACGTGAGGGGCGTCTGGAGCTAGAGCAACGCTATTCAATGATTGTTTATTATTGCTAAGATCATCTTGGGAGTCACTAATGATTAAAGAGACAGCTTCGCTATGCTCACAGCCTACCATCGCTAATCACCTGTCCTCAAAAAATTTCCCGTTTGCATGCCACTAACCTCGTAGTGTGTTATGCCTTGAGTGGCCATCTCCTCTCCTCTTCTCTACTCACAACGACAGGCCTTATTATGGTGGCAACTGAGACCACCCACGACGTGCTACCCAGTTAGCGAGTACCAAGGAGAGGGGAATATTGAGTCGTACCCGAGAGAGAGAGAGACAAACTAGCCAATAACTAGATGAAGCTCCGGTACAAGCTCTACCTTAAAAGAGGAATCAATGTGGAGGTTAAAGGCACCCAGAGATCTCTGCAGAGAGATACCATAAAAGGGCACCACTTCGAATCAGCTACGATATTGGCATATGTTTCAAGAAGTACATAAAACATGACTGAAACTGTCTAAACATTACCATTATGATAGCTGCTTCGATAACGCCCAATATAAAAGAAGAAAACAGCGAAGCCGAATAACGGCATGCGGCAAGGATCCCTTCCTTAGCTACCCTCTAATTAGCGCCCCCTATTTTGAATCTGGCGTAGCCCGGACCGCGGCCTGCAAATAGCGCGCGGGTAAACAGCGGAAAGACTGGTGTGTATCAAAGTGCACTCTGCGCGAGCAATCGATAGTATTCAATCGATATCTTCGACTTCCTCTAATCCACCTCTCACAACTGCCTGCGCTCTGGGAACTACAAAAACCGCTGCCTGGGCCGATTCCATTTCGCCTCTGATCTGCTCTTTTTAGCCAAAACTACCACCAGACCGCTCAGATCAAGACCTTTTCCACTTATGGGGTAGCGTACGGTAAGGGATCCTTGCCTACAGTACTCTACAGTACTCTCGAGGGGGGAACTTACCTGGCCTAGGGCTAGTGTGTACGTGGCAAAACCAGGGAACGTATTCCCAATTGACCTAAATCTTAACGCTCAATGGGTCAAGATCGAAGGAAAAATCATGTACGAAACGTCGAGGAACCCCGTCAAAACACTTCGTTTTGGCGCAAAGTGTGCATAGTGCCTGGACAAAGGATGGAAAAAAGAGAGTTCACTTTCGACGGGGTCCTAATCGCGCTTCGCTACAGACGGATCGATCGATATACTGGGGGACAACTGCAGAGGTGGACAACGGGGGATATCATAGGACCGACCGGTTTATACAAGGCAAAAAAAGGAAGCGGAGAGCATGCGCGCTTATAAACCTCGTAAGAGCGCAAGGCCGCACGCAAGTTCGGTCGTGAATTGACCGTGACCGGGAATTACGAAATGTCCATTTTACGGCTTTGCTTAACAATCAATTTTGTGGAAGATGAGGCATAACCATCGAAATGACTCGCAATATAAACTAATTGTGAAACTGCAAACCGCGGTCAAGATCGTTCAAGGATATACGCGTGTCCACCTCTGCGACAGGACAAGAACAAGTGTATACAATCGTACGCGACCAACCAATCAATAATCGATCGATACAATGCAAGGCGTGAAGTGCACGTAAGACGCCAGACGCAACGCGCGTCTGAAGCGTCGAGGCCGATGGGTCATTGTCGGACCGTCTGGGATATTGAGGGGGGCAACTCAGATGACACAAATGTCTCTCGACGAGGAGAGATTATTGATTTGCCTACAGTATGCCAAATGATCGCGTCAAGACGCCTTCTGTCCCATATGCCTCCGCAAGCAAGACACACGCACGCTAGAGATATGGCTCAGAGGCCTCGGTTTTAGGGCAACCGCTCAGAACGAAAACTCCATACAAAGCCTTTCGGTCGCGAAAACTCTTTATACGAACCAAATTTAGATGAGAAGGACAACGAAGCGATGATTACTCTCTTTCTACCTACATACATGGACTCTACTACTCGTTATCCCTTGAGTGGTGTATTCGTGATCATACTCGGAGGGTACAGTAACCCTCTCTACAGTACTCCCATCCTCTTCCTATCGACGGTACCACAATTGGGCCTCCCGCTTGCGCTTGATCTTCTTCTGCAGTTGCAGCACACCGTACAGCAGAGCCTGCGAGGGGGTTACGGTAGGAGGGGGAATGGGGTACTGTAATTTGTTTTGTTTTGTCCCTGAAACATTTTGTTATCGTTATTTTGCTTATGCATCTTCGCCATTTCGCGAAGCTACCAGTAATTGTGATCGCTGAGCGCTT
Source organism: Micoletzkya japonica (assembly GCA_900490955.1). Taxonomy (NCBI): domain Eukaryota; kingdom Metazoa; phylum Nematoda; class Chromadorea; order Rhabditida; family Diplogasteridae; genus Micoletzkya; species Micoletzkya japonica. The sequence goes on along the minus strand of LS874745.1, from coordinate 65,731 downwards.
GCTAATTAGCATACATCATATCGTAAGCTAAGGATATCCGTCTCAAGTGGTGCTTGAGATAGTTAGCGTAACAGCTCATTAGATACCGAAAAAATTGAAAGCATACTTTCTAGAATATTCCACCCGCATCTTCTACGTTTCACAATTAGCATAAAGCCAAGCCGCCCCGTAAATCCTTGCACAAGCGTGAGCATAGCAAAGCAAGCTAATCAGTCCCTCCCTCGTTTACTGTATTTAGACTAGACTTGTCGTCATTCTCATTCATTACAGGCTTAATAGAGAGCAAAGAAAAACAGTTAATGAGTCACCCATGATGCTAAACTTCCTCGTCTGATTCTTCTTTCACTTACCCATTAATACTCGTCACTGTAACTACGTCGCTTACAGTAACCCGCCTACCCCACATCTACCGTACTACCGTCTTCACCCAATACTTTCCCTACCGTACTCCTCCTACCGTACCCCCCCCTCTTACCTCAGCGGTGGGCGGGCATCCGGGTACGTAGATGTCGACGGGGATGACCCGATCGCAGCCTCTGAGGACGGAGTAGGCGTAGTGGTAGTAGCCTCCTCCGTTGGCACACGATCCCATCGAGATGACCCATCTGCAAGGGGAAGGAATGGCCTTTTTAGCACTTTGAATAGAGAAGACGTTCATAGGCTAAGCTTCAAAACCTTTTATAGAAAGTAGATATAACTCCTACATCGACAACCGTTGAATTGATTCGTTCTAATAGCTTTGCAAGTTGTCCCCAAAAGTGCCTGGTATCGTTATCACCCAACACAGGTACCACCCATTCAAGCATCCTATCGCGTTCACGTACAGCATTCAGTGATAATGATAAGGCTAAAAGTGAAATGATAGCGGGAAGAAGAGGAACGAAGCAGTCTACAACACTGATCCGTTTGTATATGTATGCGAGAAAAGCGCACGAGTCTGAAACTTGTAGCAGCTTTGAAAATTTAGAAAAAAAAGGAGAACACAGGAAAAGGACGACAAAAGAGTTAATAACACGTTCATAATTGAGATACGATCTCAATTACGCCATAATAATCATAATAGGCTAACTAATAGGTGAACTAACTAGTGACCGAAGCTCTAGAGTAAAGTCTACGCATAATTTTCTGTGGAACCTTTCATAAGGTTTACAAGATTTGTAAAAAAAGTGTACAGTCTTGTAGAATAACACGATGCATAATAATCACGAGAACTAGTTCAGAAAATACTCTAGCCAAAAGTCTTTAGGCTTTGATCCACCATAACAATAGAGAACTCACTCTCTCCCCTACAAGTCATACGTGTTCCCTTCTAACAAAGCATCGAGAGAAAGAGGGGGAGATTGACGATGGCAACCACGGGTCTCTCTATTAATGGGGGAAACGGAATACTGCTTACATAATCATACCCTGTCATACGCAGTGGTCATTAATTATATTACAATCAAGTAATATTATATTGTCGCATTAGACCATATCTCAAGTCAGATAGTGATGAAGGCCCCGTAACTAACAATAAGGCTTGGACTTCAGAATCGAGGAAATGAGGTAGATGAGAGAAAAAGAGATATAGACGGAGAGATGAATGAAAAGAGAGGGGGGAACGCGCGTCCAGAGGGGGAAACGACAGAAAAAGCGAGCAATGAGGGGAGGGTTATCGATCGAAACTAGGAAAAGGGAAAGGGAAAGGAGGGGGAGAGAAGAGGGGAGAAGAGGGAGAGCGAGGTAGGGAGAGAGGTAAATGAGGGAATAAGAGGGAGAGGGAGAGACAGACAGGCAAACTACAAAATGGTGCACTACTATGCGCGCAAGACACAATGAATAGGGGGGTTAGAGTGACCAGAGAGAGCAAAATAAGAGCAAAAAGACTGGTATTTTTTTTAATTAGAAAGGATATCCATTGAATTGTTTTGTTCGTCATATAAATGCCGAGATGGCAAGCTTTTCTCAACCTAATCTAGGTTATCCAAAGCCGAATCAAGAAATCAAGAATGTCGAGACAAAAGGTGTATACTATGAGCTTGGGTGTTCGAAGGTGAGGAGTTTGAAGAGGGAAAATGAGCAAGCGTCATGCCTATCGATAAGACAACCATCGGATCACAAGTGTGCGGCGAGTGCTTTGTGCGGGCGACGATTGATAAATGGCACACGGGGAGGGGAAATGACAGGTGAGCAAGATGAGAGAGATAATGAAAGATCAACACTTGGGAGTTGAACAGAGCCTATATCAAGGCAATAATTCTGTATCTTTCATCACTCTTTTTCATGTTAACAAATCGAAACCCGCATGTAAGCAAATTATGCACTTGTTATGGCTATTAGATAGGGTGAAGGTAAGAGGTGCGCCCCAAATTTAGCGCCCTATAGTCCAAAAACGGAATATTAAGCGGCCACTATGCCCTAATCTCACGTCTAATATTACAAGCAGCCAAGACGTCGCAGATTTCATTAGCCAAAAAAAAGTTCCGCCAGTAAACATCGTGCCTACTTCGTCTCTTACAATATCGCCTTGTTCTCGTAGCTTAGAATTAGAATAACGATAAACGCTAGAGAGGCAATAAATAGGCGCACCACGAGTTCGACGAGTTCTACGAGCTCTTCGTTACCCACGTATGTAGGATCAGCCATTTCATTCTCATTTTGTAAGTGTATCAGTATCTGACAAGCTAACAGATCATCGCGAACCAATGCAATATCAACGCCGCTTGAAACATATGATTCGTTCAGCCCATCTAGGCCATTTTGAAATGAAAAAATTCCACCCCATGACACGTTAGCACAAAGTTCGGCACCATTGGGTAGATCATGCTTGCAAAAGGAGAGGGAGGGGGTGAGAGAGCATGGGAATTGGAGAGACGCAGACACAGTCGCAGGTCAGAATGACTAGGTCCAGTAAGCGGATGGATAATGAATGGCCGACAGACTTTCGAAATAGCAAAATTACACTTTTTAAATATTTATAATCCAAGGTTAGCACGCTCAAACTCACTTGGACTCTGGCATCTGGTCGAAGATTCGCCTGAGGGCAGGGGCCATCTTGTTGGTTACGGTACCCGCGACGAAGATCAGATCAGCCTAAACACATACTTTCATACCCGTATCCTACCACTAAGCAAGATATTTTTAGAAACTTGACCTGGCAGGTTACCTAGTTTTTTTTCTAACTTGACCTAGTTTATAACGAAGCCTCATTGGTGGGCTAATAAATGTATCAATACGTGAATACTCTGACGACCATACAAGGGCACTCTTAACCTGATATTCCTCAGGGGAGGCCTATTTTTTATTATCACGAAAGGAAGACTGTACACCGGATCCACTCACCAGAGTGCAATAGTCCAGACATGCACTATACCGTTGACTAGGTTACCAGACAGTATTATGAGCGGACAAGTTTGAAATGAACTAGCATAACACTATTACATGACTAAAAGATGATTTTCTCTAAAATCGAGGAAGGGTTATTCTCGTACCTGTCTGGGAGAGGCTCGGAACACGACTCCGTACCGATCCATGTCGTATCGCGGAGCAGCAAAGTGCATCATCTCCACGGCACAGCATGCGAGACCTGCGCATCATCATATGCAAACTAATATTGACTAACCCTGATAAGCACTAAATGGGTGACTTCTACCCAGGGATCTGGCCAATAACAAGCATATTTCTTTCTTAATTGTTGTATTCATTGAACGTCCACTTATTCCTCTTTTTATGAACCATGCAATCTACCGACGTATTCTTGTGCAATGAATATTATCATACCGAAGGTGAGGGGCCAGAGGGAGGTTCGCTGTGCCATGTTCATGACGTCATCGAGACGCGCGACCGCATACTCCCCCAGGGAAGAAGTGTTCGTGAATGGAGTACCTTCAATCGATATCTCGCCCTCCTCCTCCTCTTCCCCTCCTTTTTCCCGCCCGCACCATCCAATCGATGGCCTAATTTCAGACTCTCAACCCGCACCATCGAAGGCTCATCGACACGTGTACATAAGCTCGGAATAAAACTAAACTAACGATTTCATTTAATTTGAAAAAATATTATAAGTGATACCCTCGAAGCTTGAGACGTAAAGTGCATTTATTTTAGGCTATTCGCCTGTAATCATAAAATAAGCAGTGTTTGAATTAGTTAATCGTACCAGTCTTTCCGATTCCCTTCGGTCCCTCGTTGGGCAGGGCGGGCGTAGCTTGAGTATACGCGAGACGACGCAGCGCCCCCGCCGGAGCGGACGCCACACGCGACAGCATTAACCCGACCTTAAGGAGAAATTTGCATACCTTAATTCTTAGGACTTAAGGTCGTCCTTAACTCTGCTAAGGCCCTCATCAAGGTATACTCGATCGACTCAACGACGAACAGAAGGCAACATAACGAGCTGTGACAGATGTTTTATCCCGAATTGAGCACATAACAATCAACAAGAAGCGAGACGTCAACGTTGACAGGCGAATCGCAGCACTTCAACAATGGAAGGGGAATTGAATAATCATCTAGTTGAGCTTCTTGAATCCGATATCGTTGGCGTACTCTCTGAAGCAGCGACGGCACATGTCCAGGCCGTACTTGCGAATGAGACCGTGGTGGTTGGAGCAGACGCGGCTAAAATACGCATCCGTCAAACGCATAAAAACGAAAAGTTACGCAAAACTCACCAAGAACGCGATCCAGGTCCGTACTTGTGCGGGTGCGAAAACCAGATGTTGGCGAATCCCATGATTGGCGAGTTGCGAAGCTGCAAATCAACCCATCAATCATGGAAAATGAACAAAACACAACGAAAGCACGCAGAATAAACCGATCCTCGCGAAAATTGAAAACGGACGCAAAAATGCGCAGAGTTTGCTCGGACGCGTGCGCGGTCGCGACGCGGTCCGCTAACCGTCACAAGTTTCCCAACTGCTCCAGTGATTTCGGCTGTTGTTGTTCGTCTCTTCGTCGTTGATTCCGACTGAGTGGTGGTGTTTTCGTTGTTATTACGTACCTCGTATCGTCGCGAATCGATTACCCCTTAACTCTAGGGAATGCGAGCCGACGTTCGCGTTCCGATCGACTGTGGAGACGAGGAACCCTGTGGATCTACGGGGGCCTCTTCCGATGGAACGACTAATGGCGACGTCCCCAGGAAGAGCCACTCACCGAGTGTTCGGACAGCTAAGCACGTCAATGGCATCTACACCGTCACTCGCGATTCGCGTGAGTTGCCAAGGGAGAGTGGGTTTTGTGTAATTCGATGGTCCAATGTTATTGATCTAGTTGGGAGTGATAATGGGCCCGTTGTAGACTATAACCACGCGAGTCACCGGCCGAAAAAGGCGCACAACGGAAAGCAGAAACGGACGGGAACCACGAGAAATGCGGCTCGAGCGCACGAAGAGGTAAGGCTTTTGGCTCACCATTTTTTTAGTCCGCACTTTTGCGAACTGCGATTATACCTATGCTTCTGACACATTTTCCTGAACTTTTTATATTCGTTAAGCACTCGTTTTGCGCTTATCCTATAGCGCCAAGCGGTGTGTGCGTGTGGTTTTTGTGCCGCGTTTCCCGATAGGCTTTCCTCTCCTTCCCACCTCGATTTGCTCATTTAACTCCACTCTCGCAGCCCATCGTGTACGAGAAACCCCAACTGCAAGAGGAGATTGACGTGGATAGCGGCGATGATACTCCCGGTATGGCGATTATTATTGGCTACCTCGTGAATCTCAAATTGATGGTGCAGTTGTCGTGATTAGAGACAGTGTTTTTGACCCAGTCTAGAAGCTGATAATACATTTTAGTTTAGCTAGTTTAGATCAAAATTATATAAATTAATTAGTAATTGTAGGCCCGTCGTCGAGCTTCGAACCGCTGTTTGGCTACGGCGATGCCGAGGTGGTTCCGTGGGCGACGAAGGGCTACTACCCCCTCAGCATGCAAGGGTACGCAGTACGCCATCCAGTAGGGCGCCATCCAGTAGGGTTCTCTTTGTGACGCTTTTTCCCCCAGTTATGTTTCGGACTTCTATAAATACCAGGATTTGCCTACAGAGCATGCAAACTGAAGCATAGCCGGGGAAAAGTGTCAAAAAGAGAACCCTAGGATCCAGTTTAGAGCATTCCGTTCGGGTCTTTTTGATGGAAATGTTTCATGGTCAATTGATATTGCGCCTACGGTTGGTTATTGTGTAGTGCGGGAAGCATAACCGTCAAAAAGACCCGAATGGAATGCTCTAATCAAGTTCTGTAGCTTTTTCTTCCGCACTTTGATAAATACCAGTGCACCGAACATTGGCAACTAATCAAAGGAGCGCATTATTAGTAGTAAACTAAGATCTATCTATGTATGAAATAGAGACTTGAGATTAATATCTAAGTAAGGGACAGACACTTATAAAGATCGTGAAACATACCCAAACATTAGATCAGTTTCCCGTTCTCCAGTCGGTGGTTATTGATTTACTCTTATTGATGTGCATGATCTGCCGATTTGATTTCCCGCTAGGAATGGCTCGTTGCAGGCTGCACGACGAGATCCTCGACGCGTACGAATGGTTGAGACCCTCGCGACTGGAGACGGAGATACGGTATAAGGTCTACGAGAAGGTGAGATACTCTCTGATTGGTAGGGCTTGCAAGTCGGGTCCTTTTCCTGGGTCACAACTTTCACAACTTATTGAAGAATGAAAATTGGAATGAGCACTCAGCCCTCGTTTTTCCAACCCTAGTGGATTTTAGAATATTACAAGAACAAAACAAACGCGGTCAATATACTTGCTTTGCATGCTCTACCCATAATGATGCCATTTCGAAGCGTTTTCCCAATCGTCATAGGCTAATGATGAATGACCTCACACCATTTTCCTCGCCCATAGGTGGGCACGGTTGCAGGTACCGTGGTTGGTTGGATAGTTTACTGCAAAAAAATTTCCTGTGTTGGTTCGTCACTGCAAAATAATATCTTAGCGAAATTGTGTGCTATCTATGTATGGGTGAACCACTGCAGGCAGTTACCAGCAGACCCTGCCCACGTATGTTCTCGCCCCCCTCGGTAGTGTTAAGATTGGGCAATGTTACAATAGCAGTGTGGATGATAGGAGGGGGGGGATGATCTGGTCCTTTTGTGTTCGGAGTGTGCATACATAGGGAAAAAGGGCAAGGCGGTTAAAGTATGACCGGAACAAAGTTTGCCTTTGACGGCAAACAATGGGTTATCGTGGGGTAAAATTATATAGTCGAAACGGAGAATATTGACACATTTCCAAAGACTATAGTTGTGCTGTAGTGGGAGGAAAACGTCTGTGGTAATCTGTCTGGTTTTCATTTTTTTTTGTGGGATCATATTCTGGTACGCAGGAGATTTGGTCTTGTTCTGTGGATGATTAGATACCAAGATCAGGGACACCATTTCATGGTGAAATCAATGCGGTTCTATGAGAATTAGCAATAGTTGGAAGGAATCTTCCATAAATAAGCGTAAGATTCACAACATAAATCTAGAACGCATCTACCTAGTTTACTGGAACCATGCCCATCAAAGTGAGCGAATGGTCGTAAAGCCATGAGCGTTAGTTTACGGTAACTTGTTCCGGGTAAAAGGTTCTTCCGAAAAAGGCTGTGTAGCGACCCGTGTCATTCCCCAGTCTCTATTTGCATAGTGTGAGGGGACGCGCGTTCGCCTTCCCCCTTTCACTGCACTAAAGAGATGGAATTGACGCGTAGTGCGTCATTTATGAGATGTATGAGCGTGATTGTTCGATCGGACGGTAGAATGCGTCTCTGCACGTGAAAATGATGATAGTGTAAAATTCTTGTAAGAGTGGAAGCTTTAGATTGCCTCTAATGGTGTAAGGATGCCTGCAAAAATATTAGGACAACAATAGCCCATACATGGTTTGTTGCGCACAGTCTTTGCTCGTTACTGGTTGATGACCCGTGTCATTCGGTGCTGCAGTGAAACCAATACAGCTCTGCATACGAGTTCTACCTATGGTTATCTTTCACAGAAAACTAGCGCACCGTTCATTACGCGATTTAAAGTGAAACATATGATTCGCATGCATAACTAGAACTTGCACAACAGTGTACTTTTAATGGCCATAGTTTAGTTTGCGTACTGCAGTTCAAAGTAGTTTAGCCAGCCTTCGAGCAAAGGTTGAGTACCAGCTAGTGGAACAAGGAAATGCTTCGCCAGCGACTGATCAAAGATAATTCGATTAGCCTATCCCTGCTAATTTAGACCCCACACATTGAGCATTTGATCTCTAGCACTACAGCATCCTGTAGCAACCAATTCGAACCTTATCTGGAATAGTTCTGGTTAGCCTTAAATTGTCTATGGACTACCATTCGGAGCGTAGTCTATATCGCATATACTTCAAACTACGGTATACCTACAGTAACTCAATCTGTGCAAAAGTTATAGACCTCCCACTACGGTATACCTACCGTAACCCCCGTCTTCTTCAGGTTCGCGAGCAGATTCTCCGGTACTGGTCTCCCCTGAAAGTGAACGTGTCGGTCTTCGGTTCGCTCCGAACCCGCCTGTACCTTCCCTCGTCGGACATCGACATTCTCGTTGAGTGTCCCGATTGGGATTCGGAGGAGGCCATCCAGGCAGTCATGGAGAGGACCGCCCGTGCTCTCGACCACACTGCACAGCAGGTGGGGGAAGGGGGGGAGGGACGGACCAAGGGGGCTAGGGCTCGCGGTTTTGGTATGGCAAAGAGTCCTGAATGTAGCATCGAGAACCCCTTGAACAATGCTTGTATGCCACTGGTGAAGCGTGACTACTCCTTGTAAGTAGTCTGCCAGCCGCCGCGCGGAGATCACATAGGCAGATCTTTGATATGAAACACTTGGAGGGGAATCTAGGTGTAGAGAGTAAGCTGTATAGTATGGAATAGACGGGGGAAGCTTCCGTAACATTGGCGCACACTTTCTGTGCACTAATAGCCGTATTGTGGTGCACAGTACATGAACTGAGGGGGGGTATTAGACTGGCTCGGTTCCAGGATGTCTTGATAAGATGCTTATCGCCGCTTATGATGCCCCCGGGGCATCCTTGCGTAGCCTGACATGCTGCATTCTTTTGCGACTATGAACCGGAGTTTGGAAAAGTCCTTTATTGTGGAATACAGCTGTTTGTTGAAGCACTAACTAATAAAAGATAATTTAAAAAAAAACATAATTTATGGTAGCCGTCAAACGTATGTTGAAGATGAGACGGTTTGTTGCATCGATCAAAAATGCGTGCTTTTATGTGACATCGAATCCGGCCGACGTCCGTTTTCCTCACCTTGTAGTTGACTAAACCCCCCCCCCTCCCCTCCCTCCCCTCCCCTCGATCCTTGAGCTGATTGTGCCCTGATTGTGACGGGTGCATAGTGTTGTGTGCGCGGCGTATGGGCAGCTAGAGAGAATTTTCTCTCCCCCCCTACGGGGAGAGAAAAAGGGAGGGAGAGGAGATAGATTAGAGTCTCTGACGGTATGATACTACAATATAATTAGGGCACACGCACGGGAGGAAACAGTTCCGGAGTGTGTTGTAGTATGTCGGATGTGATAGAGGTATATTGTGAGCCATTGTAATGGAGGGCTTTAAAAGAACTTTGAAACATAACCCCTTTAGCGTAACTCGCATAGATGGGCGTGATTGTCCAATCGGACGTTAGGATGGGTGCCTGCACTAGAGAGAATCATAGTGTAACACACTTGTTAGGCTGGCTGCTTTTGACTTTCCCTAATTATGTAAGGCAGCCAGCAAACATGTATGGACAGCACCAGACCATGTACGATAACTCGATGGTTAAGATCGTCTTCTATGCGGGGGCCTTCGTGCCGATCATCAAATTTATCGATCGGGACACGAAGCTCAACATTGACGTCTCCTTCAACACCGTACAAGGCGTTAAGGCTGCACTGTACATGGAAAAGGTCAGGCATATTCGTGATTTGTTTGCCTCTTTGAAGGGTAAGCGCCTAAGCGAGCTATGGATGGTAGACATTTTCATTTGTAAGGCTTGATAATTTATGACTTTATGATGATCTGGGAAGCTGCCCACGTATGGTCAAAGTAGAACCTGCAGTAGGTTGCATGGTATACGCTCACTACGAAATGTCATATTACTCTAGTAAGAGCTGTAAACTCTTGTATTATGGACAGAGGGATTGCGAAGATAAGCGCGAGGTTCGATAATGTTAGCGTAGTGCTGCCAATGAGTCACGTGGTTGCGGGGATGAGCTGGCCTTTGCTAACGGTCGTCACACTCTAATAGATGCATCTGCAGTACCTTACTACTCATGACCCTGCGTTGACGAACTATGACTGTGACTACGGCTGTCGTATAGAACTTTTTATGGTTATGCTTCACGGTTCAATGAAAAGGACGATTGGAAAGTAGGAAAACTGATTGTGAGCTCACTAAGATAAAAAGAGAACCATACTATTTACACAAGGACTAAATCTGTGGCCCAATCCTAGTCTGTGCTCTGGTCGGGAGCTGCCGGCTGTTGTTGTGTTGAGGGTGGTCCGACTAATGTGCTTTGTAGTTTGTAGTCGCGCGCAGTCGAGGGTAGCTTGGCCACAGGACACAATACGACGAACAACCAACTGACTAGACTGTAGTTTGTACAAAAATTGATGAAATGCCATAACAAACACAATAGAAACTTTGAGTTTAATTGATCTTTTTAAGGTGAAGTCGGAGTTCCCGGTGGTGATGCCTCTGTTGCTTCTTCTCAAACAACTCGTCTACCAGTACAAGCTTCACGAGGTCAGTTGGCTCTTGTGTTTTTCATGTATTATGCAAATCGAGAAATGTCGGGTTATGCTAGACCATATGAAAAGTAAAATCATCAAAAAGACTCGATTCGACGGCGCTAGTTGGCTCTAGTTATTGTATTTAATGCTTTTGCTTTCTTGCCTCTTCCAGTGTAGTGCAAAGTCTGTGAGCGGTGCAACACCCCCAGAATGAAGAAGAAGAAGGGAAGAAGAGAAACGAGAGAGATTCGTCAATGCGACGCACCTTTCGAAACCCTTGGATGTGTCGCTGATATGCGATGCTTCTCGCTCTCTGACCAGCAGCACCTCATTGTATGCTAGCACAGCTAATTCGCGTAGTCTTTTTTGTGCGCAGACTACAAATGAGTACATGGCAAGGTCGAGAGCGGACAAGGTGTAGTTCCCTAGTTAAGTTGATTGGATCGAGAAGAGCCAGAGAACGTGATAAATTGTAAGAACAGAGAGCTGAGAGGAAATTGTAGCCAGAGTATGTGCATAGTTAGTAGTACTCCATTGGAGTGATTGTCGAATCGTAAATAGTCTTTATATCGCTAGCGAAACTTGACATAAAGCTAGGCTTTTGTGCATGAATTCAATTAGCCTAGACTAGCCTTACCAGGGAAGTATGGGTGATCTTTGATTCCAGGCCTACAATGGTGGTCTCTCCTCCTACGGTCTCATGCTGATGGTGGTCAACTTTCTGCAGGTATGCCGTATCTTTTAATTCCCCCCCCCTCCCCCCTCTTCCGTTTACCCCCTCATATAAGGGAGGGGGGAGTCAGATATCCCTCCCCCCTCTATTTCATGCTCCGCTGCAGTTTGTAGCGAGAGCCCTTTGTCTTCTCCTTCTTCCGCTTTTTCATATTCTCTTTTTCTCTTCGCCTCCTCTCCCCGAATGCCGTACTTTGATCCATTGTCCTAGAGGAAAGATGCTGAAGTGTGATCCTTCTATGACTCTCTTCCTTCTCCTCCCCTATATAATATCCAGTTCCCTCTCCGTATCCCCCCTTCCATTCGCTCAATCCTTCGTTTTGCTTTTATCACTCAACCGTGTGATCTCCGTTCTAACAGGAGTTGGGCTTGCGAGACACAGGTGAATATGTTTTGTTGGCCTCTGCTTAGCAGAGATATGCGTTACTTCCTAGTTTACGTCGTTAAGGCAGACCTGCGTCTTATTATGGCGCTTCTTGGTGTGTCGGTATACAGAGTGACGCTGGTATTAGAGGCTGGTGATTCTGGCCTTGTGAGCCAAGTTTGTTATTCAGATCGCTAGAAACCCCCGCCCGTTTTCCAGATAATAATAATAACAATAATAATAATAATAATAATAATTTTATAATTATTTTTATGATTCATTAGCTGGGCGATCATTATACGCGTGTCATGCGAATCTGGTGAGCGTTCCGGTTTATTAGCAAGAAATTCGGAGATAACCTTTCACTGGAGCTTACAAGCGTCATCATTTGATTTTGAATTGGTCGTGAAACTTAACCCAACCCGGAACGCTAGAGTTTAGCCTAGATAGATTCTGCCTACGTGCTTTCTCCTAATAGGAAGGAGGGATTAGGGGGGAATGAGGAGTGAGGAGAACCTTAACACTGGCTGTGCATTGTAGTGTGCTATCGAGGGGTAATAGAGGTAACAGAACACAAACCACGCTCGGTTACGTTTCAGCCTGCCTACGCTGGCTAGAGGAGCACTTGAGCATTGATTCGCTACAGCAAATATAATAATTAGCCATAGTGGTTATAGTAATTAAACACTAAATGTATACCGTTCCAGTATAAGCAAGCCCACTTGAGGTATGGTCAACTAGGCAAGGTAATTGGCGTAAGCTGTACCTTGCCGTTAGAGTGGCATGGGTAGTTGCAGAGATCATACCAGAACAGATGATCTCTGCAACTACCCATGCCACTCTAATCATAAGCCCGAACTTTGGGTTATGTTTCACCTTGTCTTTTTGTGCCAAGGACGTAATACTAAGCTATTGCTCGTATTTTCTTTTCTCAAATGTTACGATATTCTGAGTATCTCAAACTTTCAGAGCTCTATGCGAACTTTTGCACATAGCCCCCCCATTTAAGCTCTTTCCCTATTTAACCTCCCTCAGGCGTATTTCTCTCCGTTCCAGTCACGTGTCTTGTGAGTGTACGTCATCGTCGTCGATCTCTCCTCTAGCCCTTCTTCTTATCCTTCCCCTTCCCTCTGCTTCTCTGATCTCTTCTTGTTTGGTACAGTCTCTCCTCATCCTATATATATCTCACAGTCCTCTCTCTGCTATAGCCTCTCATATCCCGGAAGAACAACGTACACCTCGCGCGGTCACACTATTCAATGTAGTCAGTTCTAGGTCATAGTGTGGGTTCAAGGTATACTGTAACCGCCGAATGGAAATACCACCCAGCACACCAGCCTGCTAGTGAGGAGTTACGCTAGGGGAATAAAGGGGCTCTACTAGATAGATTGGTCACGGCATGACCCCTTTCTCTAAGACCTCTGCTCACCCAAGGGTTCGATTTCTGACTCTCTTTTTCCACGGTTATGCTTCGTACTTCTATAGATACCGATGAATGCCTACTACAGAGCGTGAACGCTAAATGATACCCGTGAAATAGTATCAGAAAGGAAACTACAAAAGGCCCCCCCTCATCCTCCCTTTCACGTAAATTCCCCTCACAGAATGCTCTTTTGGACGTTTCGCCTCTCCCTCTCTCACTAGTGTCGATATCTATGCTTGATCTTGGCCCTCTTTCGCCTTTTCCCCCCTTTTTCCTTCATTCCCTCCCTCCTCTACCCCTTTACCTCTTAACTCTCTTCCCTCGCTCTCCTCTCTCTACCTTTAGCCTCTGCCTCTTCCTGATCGTTGGTTGTAAGCATTAGGAGGGGAAGGAATGCGTAGTTTCGTTTGTAGTTTGAAGTGTTAGCCTAACGGTCAACATGGCCAATCATCCCATCTCTTACACCCCCTTATGATGGCCAACTAGACCATTATACATTCCGATCTTTTTGGGTCGTGCTTCGCCATCTATAGGCGACGAATCTATGGCGGTTTATCCGGTGGTTTCTGAATCCTGCAATCTTGTCCCCCATTATTGCCATTATATCCAGCAATCGTGTGCGTATTTTAGTGATAATTGTAGACCAGAGCAATCACGCCGTAATGGCCCGGTGATTACCCTGTTATTAGGAAGGAGAGAAGCTTGTTTTCCCGCGTAATAGCCTACCTTCGTGTAGCGCGACGCTTTACGGCTCGTCTCTGCCGCTTACGAATCATTGTGCGTATCGCACCCTTGGCTAGGCTCTCTTCTCAGCAGCCTGCGCTTTTCTATCTCCCTCTGGTTCCGCTTTAATTGTTATGAGTATTCACCCACCACAGGATAGCTTAAGCAAGCCTTGAAACTTGCACAGATTTGTATCTGTGCAAGCGGAACAGAGCATTCCTTTCGGGTTTTCTGAGATTGCATTAATTTATGATGAGCCTACGGCCAGGCTCATTGTAAATTGAGATACAAATCTGTTAGTTTCAAGACTTGCTTAAGCTACAGACGATGCAATCGTGCCCCCGTCATTCCCGATTCCTCCCTCTCATTCTCGCTGTCCTTTCCTGTCTGTCGTCGCTCCCGTTCTCTACATCTCTACATTGTGGTTTAATTTGTCCAGAGAGAAAGCGCAAGTAGTAAATAATCGAATAGCGCGTGATAGCTTGTTAGTAGAATATATTGCCCCCTTCCCATTCGTGCCTCCTAAAGGTCGTCCTGGAAGTAATATTATAGTATGAACTAAGCAGCAGCAGCAGCAGCAGCAGCGATTATGAGAAAGCTAATAAGCGCAAAAAGATAAAGTGAGCTTTCTAGCAATGACCACTGATCGGGTAGTATTTGTGCTTTATGCTAGAGCTTATACCCTCTGCAGAAACCTCGTGGATAGCGTGAGCTTAAGACTGATGTTTAGAATCAGCGTCTGAACGGGATGTACTGGTTGCGATGGAGTATTTGATTCCTAAAGGTTATTGGACAATGATTAGCCGTTGTTCAGGGGAAGAGTTGACCTATTCTTGGTCGTCTGTGTGTGTGAATGGCAGTCCTTCCAGTGCAAGTATTATTATCCCCTTTCTCCTGCCTAACAGTGCTGTTGTCCCCTTCTTCTACCCCAGTTCACGTTCCCTTTAAGAGTCGTCGTCCCTACCGTCTAATGCAAGTAGAGAGAGTACTGTAGTCGGACACCCCTCCTGCTCTTAACCTCTGTCTTTACCCTCTCCCTCCCCTCGACTCTCACTCTATCTGTCTCCCTCCAACCCTTGAACGATGTCTATACGACTATCTTGCTAGCTGGGGGAAATAAATACCGGGGCATGAGAGGGAGAGGAGAACCTTGTTGTTGTGTTGTGCACTCGTTTTGCAAAAGAGCAGAGAGAGAGTGAGAGCGGCAAATCGAGAGAGCGCAGACAGTGAGAGAACTGGGCAAGATTATGGCGTATGATATGGAAGGGGAGAGGAGCTTTTCGCGGTTCTCTGGTCCTCTACTGAAATAGCCATGCAGTTGTAGCAGCAAACATTACGCGGGAAACATATCTGGCGCGGGTTTCGGAGATCCGCTTTTTCGAGCTATCTAGCTGTGCTTCGCCATGGGATAGGTTAATAAAAGTGAATAAGAAGTAGGTAAGAATGTAGTACAACCTGTGCCTTGTAGCCTAGATCGTTGGAAGTGAAGTGGCTCTTGTATTCCGGAGTCCACTCCCTCTTAGATTCTACTTCGTTGTGTGTAGTCTCTGCCTGATTCTGCCCCTCTTCTTCTCTCCCCTCTTCTCTTCCCTATTCATCCCTTTCACATTGCCGCACACATACCTAAGACCGGAGTGGGCAGTGCGTGATCTTTGATTGATGACGAAGAGGTAAGGGAGAGGGAGTTACGAGAGAGATAGAGGGGGGGAGGGTACAGAGAGGGAAAATTAGAGGAGGAAGGGAATGTGGGGGAACAGGAGATGGAGTGGAGGGGGGACACTCACTTGGACAGTGTCTCTCTCTCTCTCTGTTCTATTCATTCTTTCCCACTCTCGTTTCTCTCGTTCAATCGATAATTGGCCATTTCATTCAGGACTTTTACTTGTTTCACAGCATAAGCATAATCAGCAAAAAAGACCCGAATGGAATGCTCTATCTGATAGGTCTTGATTAGCCTTCTCTCCTATGTGCCGTTTTGATACATTTACAGTATTGGCATCTCCCTCGCAAGTATACATGGGCTAGTGTTGCCAGAACATTCTTGCTGGCTGCCTTACATAATTAGGGAAAACCAAAAGCAGCCATGCTAACAAGTGTTTTACACTATGATTCTCTCTAGTGCAGGCACCCATCCTAGCGTCCGATCGGACAATCACGCCCACGTATGCTCGCAAATATATATACGTAGCACATACGCGTTTTCATAACCTGAAGGTTTACCATTTTATAGAGGGATTGAAGAACAAATGCCCCTAGAACGCGAATCGTATTCCTCTGTAATATAGCTATATGGTAGATTGGAACGCTGGCAACTCGTAACAAATAGAGGAGAGACCCTCTGTCGTCACAGCAGTTCGCATGACATGACAAAGCTTTTTTCCCCTCATCTCTCCCTCTCTGTTATGCTATGTTTCCCCCTCTCACCAGTTTACCTACCATTCCGTTCTCTTCTCCTCCCACTCTCGTTCTAAACCTACTGTGCGCGCTATGCTTTCAATGGGAAACAATGCGCATACTGCACTTTCCCCCCAGCGAGGTTGATAATAGTATTTTTTTTCTATCAACGACATTGAACTATGAAATTGTTGTAGCATACTCGCTTTTATTTACCTTTATAACCCTCTTTTCGCTCAATATCTTGAGTTTAATCCTCCTATCGCAGAGTTCTAGTGACGCACTTTGACTAGCCTTTTCCTCCTCTCGACCCTCTCTTTTAACCTCTCTCGCTCTCGCTCTCTTTGCCTCTCCTCCCCACCAGTAACATCCTAGCCTTCGTTAGTGATGTGCATATCACCAACAGCCTGTCTCCCTCGCATTCTCTCTCTAGTATTATCGGGGTAAACGAGAGAAAGAGAACGAGAAAGAGAGAGTCCATTTCCATAGTAAACACTAGCTCCCTCTCTTCCCCAAGCGTTCAAGACCGTTATTTGCCCTCCGATTTTGAAGTGCTGGCCGGAAGAGGAAGTTGTTGACAGTTTACCATAGCTCAAAGTACTGTAGGTGTACTGTAGTGAACTTTGCCTTTGCGGCGGGACTCTTGGCTACTGTATTAAAAAATGTATTTTGGTACTAAGTAATAGTACCAAAATACTATTACTTAGTAGAGAATAGTAGAGAAGCCCCAAGATGGCCCAACAAGGGGCCCCCCAGGAGTAGACTTGGGGGGGGGGTATTTGGGTGACTGTTTTGGTGATAATGTGTACCCCTCTAGTCTCCTTTGCCCCTATTAACCTCTCACTGTCTGCCGTCTCCCTCTATCGTCGTTATCTCTCTCCCCCCTCTAATCTAATCGTTTTCGCTGACTCTTTCCAACGGGCGGGGTTTACTGTCCTCCGCTCTCTGTTCTCTTTTCCCCTCTCCTTCCTTCCTTATCTAAATAGATGCATCTCGCCTATGCGTAGTTTGGTTTGTTAGTGTCTGTCGGTCTGTCTGTACAGAGATGGTGTGTGTGTGTGTGTGTGTGTGTGTGTGTGTGTGTGTCACGCAGGGGTTTGAGAATCAGGCGACTAATGTACGGAGAGCGAGAGGGTGGAGTAACGCGTGATTTACCGCCAAACCAGGTGCAGTTATGTTTCACGAGGTGCTGAAGTATTATGATAGTGAAGGATAGGCTGCATTGCGAGGTTTTTTTGGCATATAATATATAATAAGAAAATGAGGAGGATAAGTGAAGTTATTATTGAATAAAATCCTACGTCAATACGTTTTGACGACTACGCGCTAACCGTGCACACTTCGGCACCGCAGATTATGACCGGAACGGAATATTCTAAACTGCGTTTACCGTTCAATTCGAAGATGTCTGAGATTGAATGTACATTGGGAAAATTGTTGCAGTATAGAACTACTCAACACAAGCAAGGAATAGTCGGAAAAACAAGAAAAAGAAAAGAAAACGGGCAAAAACGAAGCCTAGAATGTTCCGTTCCGATCGTTACTATAATGCCGACTTACGGTGCTTAGGGCACAGTCGTCAAAACGTTCACGGACGTTGAGTTTTATTCAATAATAATGAGCTATTGGCCTTAGGACGGCCTAAGGAACATTAGGGTTTAGGTTAGGGAAGGGACGAGAACTCCCCTAAGGGGAGCAGGAAGGAAAGGGATCGGAGACCACGCCGGTGTCTCGTAGTGTGCTGTGCTCTCCCTCTGTCCCCTATTCACTCATTCTCATTACTCTCTCGCTCCGCGGTTGGACTTTAGCCTGTGGTTCAATGTGCAGAATGTGAGAGAAGAGAGAGAGTTGAGAGTTGAGAGGGAACAGGGAGCTAAAGGGGAGGGGGAGGGACTAGGAGTGAGACAGATGGATAGAGTAGAGTATGCATGCGGACACCGTTATTATCCCTTCCCTTCCTCTTTTTCTCTTTTTCTCTCTCTTCGTCGTTTCTTGTAGTGACCAGTGCACGTGGGGTCGGAGGGAAAAAGAAAGAGAAGAAGTGGAAGGGGAGGGACTTCCTGGTTTCCCTCGCTCTCCCCTTTACCTCCCAAGCTCCCTCTCCCCCCTCTCTTCTTTTACCTCCCTCCCTCCGCTCTAGTCTGTGTCGTACTTTCTCTCTCTCGGGGTTCGTTTCGCAATTCTTTCTCGGTTGCCTTCTTTTGTGTTGCATTTCGCAGTCTGTGCCTATCTGTAGGGGGGGGGGGGGGACAAATGAAGAGGTGAATGGGGGAAGGCAGTGTGATAGAATACACTAGAGTTCTTCTCATCTATGAGCTTTTTTAGTGTGAAGCCTCTCACAATCAGTGTAGTCTTGCAAGCTAATTGTAAGCTTATGACAAAATAACTGTCACCCGACGGTCGGGTCCGTGCCCATGTATGGTGCTTCTCAACTTGAGCTTAGATACAGCTGCATTTAGTCCGCGTATATCACAGGACTGGCCACTATGGACCGGTTGTGTACCGTTTGGGTAGCGAGGGAAACCGTCGGGAAAAGGCTAATCGCAGATTCTGACCCGTGGTAATAATATTTGTGTTTCACGGGTTGCATATTAGAAGCAAAAGTATCCTAATTTGGTAAATTGAAGATTTGAAAATTGAACAATTTCGTGTGTTGATAGAACTATATTCTCGATGTCGTTTTATTGTTAGGAAACAGTCGTGACTATGTTCTGTGAAATCTCTGCAATGCCTAGCGTTCCCCCTCCTTTGTTCTTTCATTCTTCAATCACATGTTCTGCGTGGTGTAATCCTGCTTGAGATATAGAGGGGGAGGGGGGGGGGGGGAGTGGTAGAAAGAGAATGAGAGAAATCGGGGGATGGGGGGAAAGAGCATAGTAGAAGAGCCCACACAGAGTCCTTGCTTTCTCCTTCTCGGAATAATCTTATTTCCGTCGTTGCCTTTGTTTCGTTTTCCTTTCTTGATATGTGATCGTCGTCCCTTGCTTCGGCATCGTTTCCGCTAAAGTCCTAAAGTCCATCACTGTTGTGTCTCTCTGTTTGTCCCTCTATAACTCTCTGGAAGTGCTTAGGGTACCATTTTGACGCTTTTTATGTTGCAGTTTTCATGCTCTGTAGGTATGTACCAATATGTATTGAGGGGTAACCGAGAGTCCAACCGAGAGTCTTTCTTATTGCTTATGTTTGTCTGTGTGTCTGTCCCTCCCTCTTCTGTTGTCTGTCTGTGCCATTCTGTCTCGGATTGTGATTGTTCGTAGGAAGAAGGGAGAAGGGGAAGAAGACTTGGACGAAGAGAAGAGAGGGAAGCGAGGGAGAGGGTAAGACGAGGGCAGTACTAGAGAGAGGAGAGGAGAGACGGTGGAGGTCTGTGGTGGCACTTTCGACTCCCCCCACCCTGCTAACGACTCTCTCCCGTGTAGTCTCCCCTCTCCCTCCCCTTTACCTCTCAACTCTAGAGTTGTGCAGAGGGCAGTCATTTTGGCCAATACGTTTCATTGCTTTTGGCAACGAGACGCGTCGCGGTTAAGAATGATGCATGAAGCGTAATCATTGTGCGTAAACCTCCTCCCCTTCCAGTCCCGGTGTTTTCGCATGAATCATGCCGTTCTTCTCGACTTCTCTCCTTTCCTTTATTTCTTTTCTCTTCTTCATTATCTGATATCTTTGCTAGCGACACGCCATCATTTATGCGAACTTCTGGTGACTTCAGTAAGACTTGATCTTTGATCCCTGATATCCCTAAAATGGGAGAGCTCTTTGTGCTTCATGCTATCATTATAGCCCTCCCTACACTCTAGTCTCTCTAATCTTTGGTCTGCCATCTCTAGAGCGTACCTTGGCCCTTCAATGCACTATGCACTATTTAGCTAAACATTCAGACGCTTAAGATTTCCCGATTTTACAATACTATCCAATGACCTTTAACTCCTAACACCTATATAACTCGTAACCTTCTCAAAGGATGCATGCATACGCGATAGATGACGCTTTTCCTTTTGTACGAAAAACGATCACTTTTAGGCGATCAACGACCACGGTATACTGCTGTGTTGTTTATGATGAGAGAGAGAGAGGGTTGAGAGGTAAAGGGGAGGGAGAGGGAGAGGGAAGAGGGAAGAGTCATGGGGACTTGATAGGAGTGAGCTGTGGTCTCCTCATGAAAGGTGTCTGCTTCTCTGCTCGGAATAAGCCTTCGTCTAGACTGCCTTCTCTGCTTTTCTGCTTCTTGCACTAACCAGGAAACGAGGATGAGACCACACACAGACTTGTTTATGAGAGCTTCATCGTCTACCTATTCGATTTTTCTAGCCTTATCTTTTTCCGTATCTAATTGCTCCAACTTGTTTGCTGATTCCCTCCCCTTCCCAACTCTATTTTCAAGCTCCTAACGTTTCGTATTATTCGCTACATTTTGAGATGTTTGAAAAGGAGAAATATAAGTAAAATAAAATGGAAATAATAAACCTTAAACCCGTATTTCTTGCAGATACACCACTCTGACCACCGACACCTCCCGATCGAGGACCCGAAGGTCAACCTCGGCTACTTGCTGCTGCGATTCCTTGAGGTCGGCTCTTATTATGCCTTTCTCGTAGACTCAACTGTGTATTGGCATCGTGCCATGACTGTGTACGCGACTTCGTGGTCTTAGGCTCTGCCGCATCAGGGAGTAGAATCGTGTGGCCCTGTTATAGAGGTGGTGAAACATGATCTCAGCTGGTAGAATTTTGGTCATCCGCACAGACAGGTTTCACCTAGTTCCTTGCCTATCTTCTTGCCATGCAGATTATTCTGACGCCACGATTGCGCTTCGACTGCAGAACTGCAGGAGTATCGCAAACTGAAACTCTTCCCTCTCTCTTCCATCTCTCCTTTTCTCTGCCCCCGCTTTGTCTTGCATTAGTTATCCCCTAGTCGTACCATATCCCTACCCCTTCCCTTCCCTTCCCCCCTTGGGATAGATTGGTTTATGGCCCATAACGGGGGGGGGGGGAGGAAAAGAAAGCAAAAAAAGATGCTTGTGTTAGCGGAGCACAGACTCGAGCGCGTATTGTAGTTGTCTTGTCCAGTCTGGCCAAGCGAACTCTTGGAAATGGCTGGGCTTTTTTGGTGATTTATGACGCCGTGTGCTCGTTCTCTTTTTGCTGTAATGTCTGATACGACTGACTGACTGACTACTCGTATCATGGGAACGTAGCCTTTACGGACGTCCCTTTCCTTTGCTCTGACGTTTTCTGGGAACGCTCTAAGGAATACGGGAATAAAGGTAACGGCTCTACGGGGACGCATGTTCACTTCTCGTATAGGTTGGTCCACTTGGTTGGTAGGCACACTGATGAAGGCTTTAAGGCGTAGAACGTGGTAGTTTACGAATTTGTGCGAGGTTGTTCGGAATTTTCGTGAATTTTCGAAAGCTCGCCTATATTAGAAGAAAAGTTTTATTGTTTTGTAGGTTCTAAATAATAAGAAAAGACAACGTTTTATAGACTACGCTAATATGGAAAATCTACAACTAATGCTAAACGGTGCATAGATATATTCGCGTTCAGCAGATCAACTTCGTGCATACATCGATGACCTTTTGCTGGCCGTCCCGTGTTTCTTCTTCCCTTCCCTTTTCTCTCTCCTTCTCTCCCTCCCCTATACCTCGTTCCCTCTCCATTCATGCCCTCAGGCCAGTTCTCTCCTCCTCTATCCCCTTCCCTACCGGGTGTCCCTTTCTCCCTCACTCCCCCCCACACAGTCTGTCCATTCGGAACATGCACTGTTTATTTGAACTTGTGCCTCAGTCTCTCCCTCTTAGGACAGAGAGAGAAAGGGCAAGGGAATCGGAAGTTTCCCTCTTTATTCCCTCGCTCTCGCTCTCTCTTTCCCTCCCCCTATCCCCTCCCTCTCTTGTCCTATCCGGGGGTGTTCCTCGTGCCCTCAGGGTCCAATGGCTCTTTTAGCAGTCCCCCTCGTACTCTCTCTTTCTCTCCCTGTCACAGCCTCTTTTCCTTCATTTCTCTCCCCTTTTCTCTTCTCTTCTCTTCAATTCTCTAGGCTCTCTTTCTGACAGCCTTCTTTACTGTTCCTCTTCAAGTATTATAGGGTCGTTCTACTGGACAGTGAACTATTTGAAATATTGCTAGATAATGTATTACGTGCTACAGTATCATGCCTATCTCGTACTAGGCTGGACGCTAATAATAATAATAATAATAATAATAATAATAATAATAATAATAATAATAATAATAATAATAATAATAATACTTTCCTGGCCATGAGTATGACAGGAAGGAATGGGTAGATAAGCTGTGGGTCGTATAGTCATCGAATGAAACTGGCATTTACTGCTCCTTCCCCCCCCCCTTCTGTCAATTGGTTATTCACGTTCTTATCACTAGTGCTCTCGGTCACTCAATGTGTAAACCCGGCACAGTTAGGCTTCACCCGCTTTACAGGGGAGTAGTTCTCATTAGAGCGCGTACGCATCCTTCCCCAGCAATATTTTGAAAGAAAGCGGGCCTACCATTGTGCGAAGAAGTAGTCACGTATCAATCGCACAAAGCGAGCTCTCTTGGGAAATATGAGCTAATCGACGTGAAATTTCGAAACGATTCCGGGGAATAGATTGAGCATTTTGCGAAATGATGAGGACGTTCGTTACGAGAACTGAGCTGGAGCATAGCAGCACAAATAGCTGCCATGTCATGCGAAACTCCAGTTTATTGTTAAAATGGTGTCTGGTGGCCTTTGTAGATTGCTACTCTGTGCAGAGCTTTCTCGTGATACGGCCGCTTTCGTTGGTCCAACGCTCGATTATTGCCGGCCTTCGCGTCACTTTGAAGCCTTTTGTGCAGTCATCACGCGCTTTGCGAGGTCTTTGAAACGTAAGCGAGCCGGGTTTTGAGCAAGCCTTGTGATCGCCCTTACTAATAGCCGCGTGCAAGGATCGTTCTCTGGGCCGGGGGCATAGAGAACGTTTATTGGAGAGAGATGGCTGCAGGGGATTAGATCTAGATTAGGAAAGGGCACACAATTCTCCACCCTTTTTGCGTGTTTCGAGCTTGTTTTCTACTGTGAAAGGCCCGTGTTATGACTTAATGGGATGAGTTTAGCGCGCTTTAGAGCTGATTGAGCTTTGGCTTTAGAAGGGGTCTTGCTTTGATTATAAGGAAAGGGGCTTGGCGGGTGCTCATAGCTTTAGCGTAAGGCATAAAGGTAGGAAGAAGGGATTACGGTGGTCATATCACTCTGTGCACTATGAGTTAATTGCGGCTGTAAGCCTTTAGCGAAGCTCATCTCGTCACTTTTTGTTTCGGCAGTAATATTTAATATATTTATAATAGATGCCTTTTTTTGATTTCATTTGTCCTTACAATTAGTATTGCCCAGGCGTTCGCCTATTTGCTGTTCTATTTTAGTCAGCTTTTGCTTTGCTTCTCTCTCACTCTTCTGACACGTATGGATTTTCTGCAAAATTGTGCCAAGTCCGTAGTGAACCGGGAGACTCGCTGTAGATATGGAAAGGGAGAGGTCCCGAGAAGGGGGACGAGGAAAGAAAGAGGGGGAAAGAGAGAGAGAGAGACACCTTGATGTTTGGTACTGATGGTATGCGAGGGGATTACGGTAGGGATACGGTACACGGAGGTACAGTATCGGGCTTACTATTAGCGTCTCAAGCGCCTGTTAACTGTCCTTGCAACTGTGTTTTGGGCAAATCATTGCGACGCTTACCTGACATTAAAAGCCTTCAAGAAACTGTGCTCTCGCAAAATGTACAACAATTTGACGGGTACAAGCAGCGGGGTTACGGTAGTCATACGGTATCTTTGCAGGTATACGGTAACGAGTTGAACTATTCGCGGGTGGCCATCGACTTATCGGAGTGTCAGTACGAAGAGTTAGTTTTTTTCTATTTTTTTAAAATTATTTTCTTTCTGCTCGCCAGGCGTATTGAGATTATGCTGTTTCACTCTCTTTTATATCTAGGCTGAAACGCACAGGTGGTTCGCATAGTTTATGCCTTGACCCGCTCTTTGTTTCTCTCTCTTTTCTTTATTTCTCTCTCCCCCCTCCCTCTTCCCTCTACAACTTCCTCCTTTGCTCACACATTCCATGGTCACCCCCTCCTTCCCTCGTTCCTCGCAAGCTCTCATAGATCGAACGTGCCCTTCCCCCCTTCCTTTTCGATTATCCGCTTTATTCTCCCTCTTCTCTTCTCACTCTTGTTTATGTTCCTGCTCTCTTGATCTCATCTGTTGTGCGTGGTACGTAGGCAGAGTAGAGTTTGCGGGCGGTTTTCACACTGTTACAGCTTTCTTTCCCCTACACGTAGATCGAGCGAGCCATTCGTGCAGGGCATTTCTCTGCATTAGCCTACCTAACGCATGAATGGAGGATGCGAATCGGTGTACGTTTTGATCGTTTCTATGACTGTGTTTCGCCCATCCGACGACAAAAAGACGCAGGTTCATTGTGAATTGACCGTGAAGTATAGCCGTCAAAAGTACACGATTCGTATCCTCTGCGCATGGAACCCCCTTCCACAGAAAGCTGGTCAATCACGGTCACCGTACCTGATGAGCAAAGCAATGTTCATTCATCAAGCGCGCCGTAGCAACATCCCTTTTGGGTGGCGTACCTATATGTATGTACGGTACCGTGCTCCCGTATGCTTGTTTTGTTGTGCTGCATTATTGTTTAGTCGGAAGAAGTTGGGGGGGGGCGGGAATGCGATAGATTTTCAGATAGGGGATGCGATTAACACCCCTTCGGTTTTGTGCGAATTTCCGACATCACAACTTGTGCAAGGCTGTAGACTCTAAAAACTAAAGTCTACTCTAAAATCTAAAGTACACTGAAATGTAGCTGCACCACTGTGTCCCGTGAGCGCGCTCTGCTCTTCTTCTATGCGCTCTCTGGTCGTTTATTCACCGTCTTCGCATTCGCATTCCTTCGCATTGTTGTCATTTCGCTCTTGCGCCCTTTCGTTTTTTTTCCATTCTGCGCATTCCGTTTCCACTTGCATGCTTCCTATTTTTTGCGTTCTTATTCTCCTGATTCGTTAGTATTTTTCGCTTTTCTCCGGCAATCTTCTCTCTCTCTTACCAACGTTCCGTCAGTAACTCATTCCTACTTCGTCTGCACTCTCTTCATACCGCTTCGCCCTCTCATCGATATTAGGAATTAGAGGACTGACGGAACCTTTTCCTCAACAATATCTGGGCATAAATATGGAAAATTGGTCTTCCGGAACAATCCATGACAGATGGTGTGCTGGCTTTATTATCGGCATGAAACATAGCCTAGAGCAACATCGAGGGCTGAAACGTAGTAGTAGTAGTAGGTGAAACGTATTCCATCCGGGTTGTAAGGGAGAGAACGAGAGCTAGTGGGAGGGGCAAGAAGCGTGTTTCGTAGGCTCTCCTCCTCTTTCTCTCGTATTCTCTCTCTCTTACCTCCTCTCCCTCTCAGAACGGTTTTACTACTCTTCCCCCTTCCCTCGCCTGCACACACGAGTTGTCCCGATGCTCGTCCTCAATTGCTCTTCTCCTTCCCTTCCTCGTTCTTCTCCTGGCTATTCTCTCCCTGTCTCCCTATCTCTTCCCTCCCCCTTTCCCTCTCAACTCCCTCGTAACTCTCCCCCCTCTCCCCCCCTCTCCTCTCCTCTCCTCTCCTCGTACTTGATCGGGATGTTTGTAGAGATCTGCAATCGCGTCTTTTTGGTCAAAATAAATGCGTTTCGTTGCTTTTGGGTGACGAGACGCGTTGCGGTTTTTGAATGAATGCACGAAAGGCAAGCACCGAAAAGGGGCCCGATTGCAGACTTCTTTCTAGATGTTTAGCCGCTCCGAATCTGTCTCTCACCGTTGTTGTAATATCGCTTTGTTGTTCCCTCGAAATCGTGTATTATTCGCTTCCCTCCAAGTTCAAAGTCTACAGTCTATTGGATTGGCCACGCGGTGCGCTTCGGACTTTGCACCCTTTTCTCACTTGTTCTCTCTTCCCCTTCCTCCTTCTCTTCCTCTCCTCTCCCTTCTCTACCCTTGATCACTTTATCTCTCTCCCAGTATCTCGTTCTCTGTCTCTCTTTAACTCTCGCCCTATCGCGTTCCCTTCCCATTCATTCCTTCCTCCCTTCATTTGCTCATTTGATCACTCACGCCGCTGGCTATCTGGTCTCATTTCACGGCATTTCCTTGTGAGACTCTGATCGTGTGTGATAGCAGCGGCTATTTCATGTTTCCGGATTGCTCACGCGTTCTGGGATGGGCTCAGCTTTCGCATTCCATCCCCGATCAGCCTATGTTCTTGAAAATCAGCATTTTCATGTCTAGTCTCTTGGCTGGCCGAAAGTGTCCCTTATCGCTAGGTGATTCAGCTGTTATTTGCGGGACAGGGAGAGGGGGGGAGGGGTGGTCTAGGCTTTTCCCTCCCCTTCTCTCCCTGTCCCTCTTCCCTTTGTTTATCCGTCTAGCCATGCAGTCCCCAGTCCCAGAGACTAGACAGTCTCTCTCTCACTCCTTTTTTCGTCCTCACCCCTCCCCCTCCCCAACACCTCATTTTTCTGCTTCTCTAGTTGCTCTCTCCCCGTCCGCCCCTATCTCTTTACATGCTAACTCTCTCCCTCTTCTCTCTCTCTCTCTCTCTAAACCCTCTCTCTCCCTCCCTTCCCTCTTCCGTTCCATAGTCCGTCCCCTCCACTCTCCTATCTATTCCATCGTTTCCTGTCTCGACCCGCTATTGCAGAGATCACTTCTTCTTCTTCTTCTTCTTCTTCTTCTTCTTCTCTTCCTATTAAGGAATAGTATAGGCTAGACTATAGTTTGTAGTTTGGCTCGTCTAGACTACAACCAGCTCTCTGTGCTTCTCGTCTCACTTTATTGCTAGCGCGATATCACGCATAGGGGGGCGTTATCTTCTCTTCTTCGATCGTTTCATAGGATTTCATTCGCGAGACATCATTCCATTTCTCTTCTAACATCTTGCTTTAACTCTTTTGCTCCAATTCGTCAGTTTGCGATACTCGAGCATACTCTCTCTCTCTCTCTCGTATACTATGTGAGCGTTCTCCTAGCCTTACAGTCTCAATACTCTCTCTCTCTCTCTCCCTCCCATCCATGCTCGTTCTCTACTTGTTCTTTGATCTTTCGTTCCCCTCCCCCTTCTTTCCCTTCGTTTCCCCTGTATCTCCCCTCTTCTCCCTTTGCCCCTCTTCTCTTTCCCCCATTTCCCTCTAAAATCGTTCGCTACTCTTCACAACTGAGCGCTGTTTCGTTCCGGGAATTAGACTGGAACGATGTGCGTTTTATCCAGCCAGCTATCCATCTAAGCATCCATCTAGCCGTCCATCTGGCCTATTCCTACCCCTATGTATTAGCAAGCGTTTTAGTCGTTTAAGCCGTCTGTGGCCCTAAGGAATAATAATCAATCGATAATTAATCAATACTCAATCGATAATTGCAGTCGCAGCCAGCAGCCGGCCGAATGCCCGGTTACGGACGTGACGTCATGGATGGAGGGAGGGAGAAGGGACACCCCCGTCATACTCTCCGTCCACGATCCCCTTCACGAAGGTAAGGCCTTACCTTAAGGTTGACCTTAAGGCTGACCTTAACCTAAGGACCCTAAGACCTTAGTGTTAAGGTCGTCGCATTAGGGGGTTCAGGGGATTCAGATAGGAAGTGTGCTGGAATGGGAGCAATGTGTGTGACTCATAGCGCGTTCCTTTGCTTCCTTCCTGTTGATGAGTGGAGGGAGAGATGAGAGATGAGAGGGGAAAGAGATAAAAGAGAGAGGGAGATTAGAGGAGAGGGGAGGGAAAGAGTTAGTTCAGTCTTATAGCACGAGGTGTATAATATGAGGGTGGGGGGAAGAGAAATGAGAAGAGATGAGTAACGGGGGAAGGTTCGTTGGTAAGGGAGGAAAGAGATAGTTTTGGAGAGACTACACCATTCAGTCGTTGCACGCGCGTATTCCCCCCCCCCCCCCTCCCGCAGCCTTCATAATGGGATTAGCATACTTTGTGCAGGTTTGGGACCTTTTGCGATTTGGCGGCTTTGAACGCTTTGAATAGCAGACCGACGCTTGGTGATGAATCGTACACAAATTTGATTCCATCGCATTGCTTTGGCTTGAGATCACGGCGTTTTGCACTTTCATTCGCAAGTTGTCTGGGTCTGTTTCTTGGCTATCTTTCACAGTCACCGTATTTTGATCATCATCTAGAGAGAGACTGAAGCGCAACTACAGAACATACTTGAATTTTGCATTTCTCTATAGGCGATTCCATTTCCAGCTCACTGTGGTTTCTAGTGTATCGTATCTTGCCATTGTGATTGTTCTCTCCTTCTCCTTTTCTCATTCGTTCCCTCTAGATGTTCGCTTAAAGTGCACGCGGTTTACTGTGTACTTTGGTGGGTTTCTCTTCCTCCCTGTCTGTCTGTCTGTCTCTCTCTCTCTCTTTTCCTTTTTGCCCATCCCCTCTCATCCCCCCTCCTCTTTCCCTTCTTACAATTAGCTCTTCGAGCCACTTTCACACCGCGCCCTCGAGCGCAGTTCAAGAGCCAGTGCAGAATTGACCAAAAGATCGGGGGAACAGCTTCGTAGTAAGTTCACCATAACAGTTATAATTGTGACGGCGTTCCAATCATATTGCATCTGATCACGGGGTGCTTCAACTGCTGTACATAGCAGGAGCAGCACGATCAATTTTTCGATGGTCCCCTGTTCGACTTATCATGACGGTATAAAGGTTCATTCATTCTCTCTGTTCCCCTCGCGCGCGGTCGGCTCTCCATTTCGTCTGTCATCTGAGTGCCCCACGTCTATTCAATCGCGGAAAAGAGGATGGATCCTCCCCCCTGAAGACTTGGAGCACGGGGGGAGTAGCTCCAAACGAGGATCGAGAGGACTACTCAAGATTCTACGGCAACTCGGACTGAGTGGGTTTT
>LS874745.1:19642-36320 GCA_900490955.1 Micoletzkya japonica | reverse complement strand
ATAAAGGTATATTATTTGATAGGAAAAAAAAATTAACACATTCACCAGATCGGTCATTTCATCAAGGGAGCGAGGTCTTCTTGGTATCGTTGGCTTATTCCTTTGGAGATGTACGATTTTTGCCCATACATGTATTATTGGTGAAAAAGTTGCGTTAGTAAGGCCATTCCGTACTCCATCTGTATCCCCGCCCCCATCTGTACTCCATCTGTATTCATTCGTCTGCGTCTATGTAGTCTGATCGGTGGTGGTTCGATGCTCAGGGGGTACGGTGTGCAACCCCTCCCCTTTTTGTAGCCTTTTTTCTAGTCTCTCCCCTCCCCCCTTCCCTCTTAAGAATACCCTGCAATAGCCCCTCTCCCCCTCTCCTTCCTCGATTTGCTTATTAGCCCTCTCCTTCGTCTCTCACTCTTTCAACTGTTCTCGATGGACCTTCGTAGGTCTGTCTGTCTGTCGGTCAGTCCCCTCTAAAAGCCGTCTGTCTGTGTGTCTCACACTATCTCTCCCTTCTCTCTGCTTCTCTGCGCTCTCTTCGTTCCCCTCTTATCTCGCCCTCTTAGGCTTCATCCGGAGATTCCGTTCTAGTGCCAAAAATGGCATGCTCTTGCAACACTCTCTCTCGCTTGACGGAGATTTGATTAAGGAGAGAAAGGGTTTCGGGAGGGGGGTTATTGATAGGAAGGAAGAGAGAGAGAGAGAGTTAGGAGGTAAAAGGGAGGGAGAGAAGGGGGAAGTTTGGAGGTAAAGAGGGATAGGGATAATGGAGGGAGAGAAGCTTGCACGCTGCAGTGTTCTCTGCAGAATGTACACGGATTTGTTGTCTGTCTGTGATTGAGTGGGGGAAAAGGGAGAGGGAAGTGCGAGGGAGAGAGAGTCTTGAGAGGCAGAGAGAGAAGGATTACGAGGTTAAGGTAAGGAGAGAAAGAGAGAGACAGGGAAACCTCTTTTTGCTAACCTCTGTCCACTTATGCACAAGAGGCGATCGTAGTTCGCCTGTTTCTCTGCTTCTCTGGCCACTCTCTCCATCTCGCCGGGTCTCTCCGCCCTCTGCCTGTGCTTCTCTGCCGTCTCTTCACTATCCCCGTGTCTCTCGTCTGTTTCTCTCCTTTCCGTAGTCTTTTCTTATTAGCCGGTACAAACATTGGACGGACTTTGCGGGGGAAAAGAGAGAAGAGAGAGAAATAGGCTGAAATGACTGTTGTTACACGATTCCATCATTGATGCGAGCCACTTTTCGAATTATGTAGAGTAAGTAGAGCGATTATAAGGCTACCCGTATAGGGTATAAGTTGTTGACGATAGTTCTGGCTACCGTAATCCACCCAAGGTCCGCTCGAGACCTGCCGTAACCCGCGTAGCCATTACCTGATTCAGACAGTTTCTCTCTACCGTAATCCATCCGTTCCCCTCGAGACCTACCGTAACCCACGGTGCCTGATTCAGGGAACGAAGTGTGCCGGTCGTCGTACAACATCTTCGCGGTGCGCAACCTCTTCCAGTCGGCGCTCTTCCAGCTTCGCGTCGTCTTCATCGGGGATCGGCCGGATAGTCTGACGTGGCGGAGGCATGTGTACAAGGTGAGGGGGGGGAGGTCATTGGGGGGTACGGTAGATTGGTAGACAGTGGCTGCGACGCCCCCGCTAAGCTTGTCGCGATCTTGAGCATCACTTATGCCGGGGGGGGGGGGGGAAATATGGCCCGTCCGTCGCCGGAATTCCTATTTCTTTTCGAGAGAGTTGTGCGAGCGCAGCAGACAAAATAGGAATGGAGGCTAGTGATCTTGAATCATAGCCATCGTAGGATTGGTCAGATTATGCGCTTCTTCTTAGGAGAATAGGGGGCCCTTTAAGCTAGCCTTTATGAGGTATTCTTTGCGGAAACGTGCAGAAAGCCTTATCGTATCAGGCTAATCGCCAGTCACCGATTCCTTTAGATAAGTCTGGGCGACTTGAGCGGGGCAATTAGTCTACCCCCAACTAACTAACTAACTAACTAGCTGGCTGGCTGTATCTTATTGTCTATTCCAACTTTGTGCGCGTGCGCGTGTAGTTTGGGTGTCTACTCCCTGTGCTTTGACCACTTGGCTATCCATTTTGTGCGGGGGGAGGAAGAGGAGACAAGGGGGGGGGAAGAGATGGAAAAGGGGGGGGGGTGGGTTGCATTGCGTTCTACTCTGTTGTGTTCTGGCCTTCCTCTCCATTCCCTTTTGTGCTTTCCCTGGTCTCGTGCAAGCTGGAGCCGAAATCGTGTGCGTATTTTGTAGCTTGTAGTTTGGAACGAGGCGAAGTGGAGAAAAGGAGAGGGGAAAAGCATAAATGGTTGTGTAGTCTGGACGCGTTCGCTGGTCCGCCTTCTATCGTATTTAGCGGATACGATTCGTGTTGTGGACGGGGTTATTGTTGTCTTTTTGTCAAGCTGCCTGTAAAATGGTAGGCCTCTTTGTTAGATGCTGTGCGGGTGCAACCCATCGTAGGCTTTGGTGCGGCGAAAAGGGTGCCTTTTCCATGAAAAGAAGAGCGGTCCGCAGATCATTTCACGCCCCTTTTCTCACTTAGTCTCTCGCTCTGCTCCCTACTATTATAGTCCGCTTTAGGGCAGACCTTTTCCCCGCCCCGGTGACTTGCCATTTGGAGAGGGGGCGGATAGAGAGAGAGAGAATACAGAGGGAGAGGGATAGCGAGAAGGAGGGAAAAGCTGAACTGTGACCGAAGTTCTGTGCTTGATGTCATAGGGCTAGAAGAGGCGGAGGGAGAAGATGGATGGAAGGGAGGGGGAGGGAATGAACACGGAGAGGGGGGGATGAAGAGGGCAAAGAGTAGAGGGGAAGCGGGGGGGGGGGCTGCAGAAGGCTCGTTCTTTTTATGTGAAACTTGCGTAATAAGCACAGAGCTATGGAATAGCCCTAGAAGACCCTTCAAAGAACTCACTTGTTGGTTGGAGTAGCCCTTGGAATAAGGCATGTGTCTCTTACAATGAGCCAGGAGTAAGACTGAGCCCCTAATACCACCAGTAGTCAATCCACGCCGTTCCCCTCAGGGTTCGATTCTCGGCCGTCTCTTTCGCTTCACCGCAGACCAGGTCCACATGCGGAATCGACTCAAGGTTCGATTTTTGAGATTTTTAATGTTTAGCAAACAGCTAGGCATTAAAGGGACATGGAAGCGAGAAATTTTTTGAAACCGAAAATGATTATACTTGTAAAATATGTTTCTTAGACGATAATAAACATAAGAAAAATATTTAAAAAAAAAAATTCTGGAGCGAGAAATATTTATTTGTTCCGGGAATAGCTCGATGCCATTTGCCTCGTTGCTATGCGCTAAACGCAGTAAGACTGCGCCTTGGCTGGGAAACGATTTTAAGATATCTCGCGAAGTAGACATTTTTGTGCACTCTGATTTTGGTTTTTATATTATTTAGGCGATAAACTTTCATATGAAAGCCAATCTTTTTTGGCTTCCATGTCCCTTTAAGACTAGGCATTTTTATCACTATACTTATTCTGAAAGTAGAGAAACGGATAGGTCACCGTGATCTTACGTTTCGCGCACGGTATAAGTGGGGCTGTGAGCATGCTTGTGAATACGTCGTTCATCGTTGTTGGTACTGGGTGTCTGCACTAGAGAATCGTAGTGTAAACGCTTGTAAGGATGGCTGCGTTTGATTTTCTTTAATTGCGCAATAAAAATGGTTAGGACGACGGTAATCCATTAATAAACTTCTCCCCTTCCAGGGGTTCGTCCTCTACAATTCGCAGTACAACTACATGGCCGTATCGAAGACCATTCTCGTTTGTGAGTTTTCCCGCCCATATTTGCATTATCATCGAAATATCAATGTAACAGAGAGATAGGGCTGTTGTTCGCAAAACTAGGGCATTATACATTGTGAGATCGCAGATAGTAGGTTCTAGTTAGGCTGGGATTTTGCTTGCAAATAGTCAGCCCAGACTAAACTCTGCTGTACCGAGATAGGCAAAGTAAGTCAGTAATGGATGCAAAGAGAGGGAGAAGGGGGGAAAGAGCAGGAGAAGAGAAGAAGAAGAAGAGAGATGGAGACTATTGGCCAGGGAGGACTAGAGTCGTTTTGGAGGAGAGAAATGATGAGGAATAAACAGGGGAGGGGGAGAGTAGAGAGAGAGGTAAAGGAGAGGGAGAGGGAAGGCAGAGAGAGAGAGATACTAGAGGGTAGCGATGGGCGCAAGCGACACGACAGATAGATCCATTCCCCTTCCCTATCCCTGTATCTCTCCGGTTGAGCGCAGCCTTTCCTGGTTTGGTTATGTTTCACCGCACTTATATATGCGTTCCAATCTGTAGTGTAACATTAATTATAGATTGCTAAACTTCTATCTACGGTTATTTTACGATCGATTCATAATGAATTTTTGTTGCGGTCTGGTGGGGGCATTGCCATCAAACATACCTGACCGTGAGACCGTACTCAGTAGCTCCTACCGTACTCCTGCCTACCGTAATCCTCCCTCATTGCAGCTTCGATCCTCTCGGACCCGATCGACGTCGCTTGCCTTTGGTCCATACCCAAGACCGGGACCAAGGTTTTGGAGATAAAGCGACCCGAGGAAGAGGCGAATAGTACGGGGAAGAAGAAGGACGAAGAGGGAGGGAAGAAGATGGAGAATGGACGGGGAGAGGAAGGGGAGGAGAAGAGGGAGGCACGGGATGACAGTATAGAGGTACGGTTGGAGGAAAGGGAAACAGCCATTTCATCAAATCTGCCATTTCATCCACACCTGTTGTATGCTAAATAGTCAAGGTTGATGAAATGACCGATTTGATGAAATGGCGAAGAAATTGCTCTATCAGTCATCTCATTCCTATTTCCTCATGCCGAGAGAGCGAAGCGGTATGAAGAGAGCGCAGACAGTGTAGGAATGAGATTACTGACGGAACGTTTCGTCGTCAGTAATGTGACCTAGCGTTCTATTTAGTGTTAGATTTTGCGCACCCGCGGTAGCACGGTTTCAGGCGCGCTATTGGACGACAGCGATTTTTCTCACTCCGATGAAATACTAATAATCTATCTATATGCGCAGAAACGGAAGCATATATGACCTTCACAGAATGTTGTGACTCTCCAGTAATATTGCTAAAAGTTGTTTATCTCCGTATTGCAGACAGCCAAGGAGCGCAAGCCGTCGTCGGCCTCGATCGCTTCTTCGTCGACGGCGACGTCGTCCACCTCCTACTCGACGCGGACCACCCACGTCGACCCCGCCCACCCCAAGGGCTCGGTCTCTTCCCTCGGGGGAGGAGGCCCTGCCCTGAGGCGAAACGGCGAGAGGTCCAGCCAGAGGGGCGCCGTCTATCAGCCACCCGCACTCAGGAAGAAGGTACGGCAAACTAGAGTGTAGTGTGTCAGTTTGCGATTCGGCTTGTGATTGGCCCATTTCTGATGGTTATCCACTATTTGGACGCGATTTCCCGGTTATGCTCCACGCTGCAATAGATACTAAGGCGCCTACAGCGCTTGAATACTGTAATAGGACCGGGGAAAAGCTCCGGAAAGAGAAGCCCACTACTAGTGTTTGTGCTTGGTTGAGGGCATTTATTATCGATTAGCTAGGGGAGAATCGGCTCGAGCCTACACAGTTTCTGTAGTTGGCACTCTATTGTAGTTTGCGCCGCGAGACCAATTGGCTATATTGTTGTTATTGTCGTTCTTAGGAGGGTCGGGGGACCCCGGTTGCCAGCAGTAGAGTCTACTCTCTCTCTTTCTCTCTCTGTTTCTCTCTCTCTCTTTGTCTTTCCCTCTCTCTCTCTCTCTCCCTCTCCATCTCTCTCTCTCTTTCTCTCTATGCTCTCTCGCTCGCTCGCCGCTTTTTTCGCGTCTACTTCTTGCGGCCACTTTGCATTGGTCTTCTCTCTCCCTCGAAATGAGAGTTTAGGTATACTGTAGGAGGGAAGGGATGCAGAAGAGGAAGAGGAAGGAAAGGGGGGAAGAAGGAGACATGCGGGCTTCCTATTTATCTGGACAGACACTCTCTCTCTACCTTCATTTCCTCTGTACTCTCTCCCTTCCTTTTACCTCTCTCTCTCTGACTCTCTCTTACCTCGCACTCTCTCTCCCCCCCCTCACTTCCTGTGTCTAGTCTGTTCCCATCCCCTATATCCTGCAACGCCGCTTCATGTCCCTCCTCTCTTCTTTCTCTTCTCTTCTTTTCCATTTTAGTTCCTCCTCTTTCACGTCCCTTTCCTATCAGTAAATATATTGGAGTTCTGCACGGGAGTTCCTTTCTTTCGTCAATGCATTTCATGATTTGTGTATAAAATCAGCTCAGCGCCTGCTACGCATTTGCATAAAGTGTAAGTCAATGTTGGGGCAAATTTAAGCCCGACGTAAACGAAGTGATCGTTGTCGATGACGAAATGGCTGTTTCCCCCTCTGAATTTGCGTAAACTACAGTCTAGTTTCAGAACGAGGCAGCGGCCGCGAAGAAGGCCACGTCCGCACTGAAGCAGGAAGAGGGCGGCCCTTCGACGGTGACGCCATCAGCCCCAGTCGTGACGTCATCGACGGATTCCGCAGATGACGTCAAGCCGAAGACTAGTCCTGCCGACGAGGATACTGTAGACCCCAAGGTTACGGTAGACGACGAACGGATACCTACCTCTTGATACAGAACCCCCCGCAAGCTACAGTATGCTCGAGTTATATTAATATCTCCCTACCCAAAGCTCGTATTATGATTATGTTGTGGTTATTATATTCAATTTTCATAGATGTCTATTGATCGTATGTAGAGAAGCTCCCTTATGACCAGCCCTCCACCTGAGGGTTAATATCGAATCTTGCTGAAAGGACTGTACCAGGGGCGGGGGGATAGGATGGGCTGGGTTGTGAAACGTATTTGAACCGGGATTTCCGTGGGGACGGGGGCATCTAGGAGGGGCACAGTCGTTTCTGCATCTAGGATATATACCGGAATGGGTGGTATGGAGGGGGTACTGAGAACGGACCGAACTAATAATAATAGTCGGAAATCTCTAGATGACCATTTGTTGTCCAAACCTATGTGTGTAGTCTGTTCTCATTCGCCCCCCTTTGGGCCCTCCCTTTTTCAGTCCCTCTGATCTTTCTCGCATCTTCTCTCTTGTCTTCTCTTTCCCCCCAATCGCCTTACTCCCCCCAAGACCCTCGCTATCTCTTACTTCCCTCCATCATAAGGCTCATTTTCTATCTTTTCATTAGTTCAGGCCAGCTGGGGTCCTCTTATTATCAGCTATACTCTTTCCCATTTCCCGATCTATGTCAATCAAAATAGGGGGCACATGCTCGGCGGCAATTGCTCAAACCTACCGTAGTCAGCTGCCCCAGTCCTTCTTGCTTCCCTCGTTATTAATTACTAGTAGTCGATGGATGCAAGCATGACGCTAATACATCTACTCCCCTTCCTACCGTATATAGGTACCGTAATCCCCTCAAATTGTAATCTAGGTGACCTTGAAGACGACCATGTGTCTTCTCGCTTTCAAATGGTTTTTGCTCACAGGCTCAAATAATAGTCTCAATGTGTCGTGAATCTTCCTTCCTCCTCTATCTGTATATCCCCACCGTTTCCTGAGCCCTTCAACCCCCCGATTCCCCCCATTAATACGTCTTGTCATATCCTTGAGTTGAGAATGGCGAGTAGTCCTCTGCTACGATAGCCCTGGAACGTTCTGTTGCTAACCGGCTTTTCCCTTCTGCTTGGGCTAAATGACGTACGGAACGGTCTATACCCCGGACCCCGTTGGACGGGGATTACTTGTTGTAGTTCTATTGGCTCCCGTTCGGAAGTACCCCGTGCTAACAAGAAAGCACACTATTATTATTTAGAGATACAAGCAAACAAGCACGTCCTTATTATAAATACTATTGCTGTTGTATTCGATACTCTGCATGATGGCTAGGTCATTGGTATGTAGACTCTATAATCCTTCCCCCTTCAAGCGCACGACCGTTTATACGGGCAGAGCTAAGACATCGTCAAAAATGCTTTAGAAGCGGCACACTTCAGTTCGCGATAGTGTAGTTCAGTTTGCGATAGAATCGAGACATTCCAAAGGTATTTGAGGCGTGACGCGTACGAACGCGCCGCCCATTTTCGTGGTGGGAGCGTCATACGGTAGGACTTTTTTCTTAAAATTTTCCCGTGACAGTATGCTGAAAGTGTGTGCCCGTTTTTAAATGTAGGTGCAAAAAACGGTCGTGAAGCCCTCAAGCAACCACCATGCTCGTGTTAACTAGCCCTCCACATACGTTCTTCGCTCATCGTTTATAGATCAAATACTACTATCCCCCCACTATCTTTCCCCCATAAATTGTGCCTCTCATATTACATTGTTATCCCCGCCCTCCTATTCGTGGCTACTCTCCCCATGGACCTTTCGCATGCGCGCCACACATTTATTCATACTTTAAATTCTTGAAATCGGCTCGCCAAATGCGTGAAATTCGTTCGTTCAGCTGTTTTTTTTCTTCTCCTGTCTCGTCTAGACCCCAGAGTGCGTGGTATAAATGATTATCCGGTTTATCGATCTGTCTGTGATTATGTGTGTGCCTGTCACACGCAAAGGGTAGCCTCGAGCCCCTTGAATATCTGTTTTCTCTCTCGTTTACCTGCTAAGCAGCCTCTCCCTCGTAACTCCCTCGTAAGTCCCTCTTAAGGATGGAGCCGGCCTCGGCTGAGTTGGCCATGCCAACCGAGTCCACGTCGACGCATGCGCAGATGGGAAACACGAGTCAGACGGAGATCAAGGTTGAGGTACGGTAGGGGGTGGGTGGGGTACGGTAGTAAGAGTATCGTAGAGTAGAGAAGGGTTACAGTATTCTGAGGGTCTAGTTACGATAAGGAGAGGGTATGGTACTATCAAGTACGGGGAGATGCAATGTGAAGGGGCATCTAGTAACGTGGATATGGGTTACTGTAGCACGGAACTGTGGTGGATGAGGTTTTTTGCTTGGGGTACGGTAGTGTGCTGGCCATCTAGCTATAGGTTACGGTAGTTGATACGGTATCTCTCTCTATGATTGTTGGCATTGCAGCACGTGAAGCACGAGTGGACAGTGAAGAACTTCTCGCACTGCTACCAGGAGTACCTGGAGAACTTTGTCAATCTGCCCCGAGGCGAGGAGAACCTCACCTGGAGCATCAAGATCTACCCTAAGGGCAACGGAGAGAACAACAAGGACTTCGTCTTCCTTTGCCTCAATCGGGTGGTGAGTATCCACGCTTGGGGGAGAGCTGGAGGTATTGGTGGCAATCTAGTATTGCGAATTCGGAGTACACCACTTATCACATAAGGCTCGAGAGTAGCGGTTATATCTCATGCCTGAAACGCAACCGTGCATGGTCGAAAATATCTTGGAGAACCGGCCTACCATAGTGCAAAAGGATAGATGTTCAGACTGTAATCTGGCCTTGTGATCGTGGTTTAGCGCACTTGTTTGCTAGTGACAACTCCTTTTAGCTCGCCCAGCATGCCCTGAGGCAATATATGCACCATGCATGGGCGCGATTGTCCTGTAGAACGTTATCTAGCTAGCATGGCTTCCCGCACGGAGAGACTATGCAATAGCGGCGTAGCGCTTGTATTACGTACGGCAGCCTGCAAAATGTTAGGACAACCATGGCCTCAGGCAGTGGACCGACCGGTACCAGGTTCAGGTTACCAACAACAAGATGTCCAAGATCGGCTTCAAGTCGCGCTTCTCGCTGAAATCGGCCGAGAACAAAGAGATCGAGATGCGCATACACCCCAATCCCTCCCATTCCGACTACGTCTCCTATATCAAGAGGTGAGGTTGATTGCGGAAAGTGTGGTCCGGGTTTAGATGAAGTCGGAGTTACATTATGGGCAGAACGTTTTGACCAATAATAGGAGTTTGCCGAAGGCCGGCTGTATAATACCCGTAAAATGGCAACGAAGAGCTGAACTAATCAAAGAGGAGAAAAGTGTACGGTAAAGTGTGCGATTCGTCAAGGGTAGATAACTACGTGAATAGATTGAGCCCGAAGCGGCAAGGATACGGTAGCTAATCGTCTCTCATTCAGGGACGTGCTGTTCCCGCAGATCCTGCCACGAGACTCGATTACGGTAGCCGTCGAGATTGACGTCGCCACCGAGACCGTAACCACGACCAGCGATCCCGTTCCGGTAAGTAGACCGGCTCTCGACTACTTTCCGGCTCTCTGAAAATCAATCGATAACGAAGAATACGGCACTTGGACGCGCTTGTTTGGTGTTGCATTTTTATTTTTTAGTGTTGGTTCACTTTCTACCGTGGTATCGCCAACAAGGGAAATCGAGGGGTTAAATAGACTGCCTGAAACCTAACTCAGCCTTTCGATGCGATGCAAGCGCTCGCTCCGCTGTTGGGTTGTAGTTCAGTTTGCGATAGTCTTCGTAGTGGGGGCTACCGTACTCATGCTAAAGGGGCGACCTTGCAGTTGAAACCCCTGCACACGGAACGGCAGCTGGCCGAGGATTACCTGAGGCTGTTCAAGGATGACGTCATGACCGACTTTACGATACGCGTGGGCAATCGGTGAGTGGAGGGGAGGGGAGGGGAGGGACTGGAACCAGGCTGGGATAGGTTTCACGCTTGCTATAAAGCTACCTTGCCTGGAGGGGGGCTGCTTATTTTCTCATCGAAGTTTTTACAGGAATAGTTTAAAAAAACCAATCTCTAGGCTACCGTACTGCCGGAGTGGGCTACCGTAACCCTCGATTTCAGGGAAATTCGGACGCACAAGGCGATTCTGGCGGCCCGGTCGCCGGTGTTGTGCGCAATGCTGCAACATGAGGACACGAACGAGGCGAGGAGTGGAGTGATGAGGATAGAGGACATGGAGGCGGACGTCGTCGTCGAGATGCTCAACTACGTCTACTCGGGACGATGCAGCAAGGACATTGGGGAGATGGGTGAGTCGAGGGGAGGAGGTACGGTAGGAGGTGTACCGTAGTCTGATAAGGGGAGAGACGGAGGGGGGGGGGAGACGGTATTCGAAAAACGGATTCTGGCTTAGGCTTCACAAGATGTTGTGTATTGAGGAGCGGGAACCCGTTAATAGTAATAGTTTATCATGTAACAATAAGAATAGCGTGAAAATGGTACTGGAAAGTATTGAATAAAGCAGAAGTATTATAATACAGCGTTAGAACGATTGGAAGATAAGATGGATGGTGAATGATACGGGCAATTGCAGCGGGCGACTTGCTCATTGCCGCGGACAAGTATCGATTGGAGGAACTGAAGGTGCACTGTGAGAGCTCGCTCATTGAACAGATTGGTGAGCTGCCGCGAATTTATTAATTGTCTGGGAAATATGGGTCTCGTATGGCTGACCTCATTGAGATTTGCTAGGAGTAACGGCTTTTGGTATTTGAGAAACATTTATGAACGATGTATAGGGAATCAGGACACACTTTACTGGCTTTTGGTAGTTTTGTAATTTATTATTTTTGTGGGTTTATTCCCAACCGTGGTAGCGCGTATGGGTATACCGCAGGGCTTATATGGGCAGCCTGAAACGTATTTAAACCGTGTACTCCGGTACACGTATTTGGTGAGGTTCGCAAAGAGGATCATTGTTCTGGGTTAGGTTTCACTATCACATTGACATAATGCCAATAATGGCTGAAAAATATTTGCCAACTCTGCTTAGTACCTCAGCAATGGAATTAGAGAAGCCAATGGAGGAAGTAAATAAGTGAAGCGTGAAACCTAATGGAGCCGGGTTTCAGCCGTCGACAACGCATGTCAACTGCTCATGGTGGCCGACGTCTACCGGGCGCCTCGGTTAAGGGAATACGCGCTGTCGGTCAGTTGATCTTTGATCTTTGGCGGCTGGTCTTTGATCTTTAGCACTTGATTTTTGATCTTTCGCGCATGATCTTGATTTCTAGCCCTTAATCTTTGATCTTTGCAGTACATCATGCGTCGTACGAAAGCTGTGACCTCCACTACGGGCTGGACGGAGATTCTCAAGTCTCATCCGGGTCTAGTCACGGACATTGTCAATGGCTTCGATAAGGGCGGCTCTTCGCGGTCGTCCTGTAACGACGAACCCATGACTTAAGGCTTAAGGCGAAAGCTTATGGACCGCTAAGGACTCGTCCTTAAGCCCCCCCCCCCTCCCTTCAGTCTCAGATCTTAACACCCGCTCCTTATTGTCGTCACTAAGTCCCCCTTCCCCCAGTTGCATACAGTATACGATTAGGGTACCCAGTTCCTCGTTTGGGAACATTTCTCGTTCGTGCTACGTTCATCTGAAATGCAAGTAATAATGCCTCGATTGAATTCTCTCACCCCAATTCACGCCGTAACCCGCGAAATACGAGTTGATTCTGTACGTCTTCGTCCCTTATATATTTCACACCGACACCTGCACTATGGCTTCCTTTTCGTTTCCCTATATTGTTAGCTTATCTTCTTTCCGTATCTTCCCTAAATCTACGTCATTTTCTGTCATGCTCCCGGACCCTCTCTCGTATACAAGGAACCTTTCCCCCAGCTTGAGCTTATTAGCACCCCTCCCTCCCTTTTCTCTTCTTCCATATTGTGAATCCAGAGCGCCATCCTCCAATTGTCCCCCTATCCCTTATGCTTAGGATATTATCTGCCTTATAATGATACACAGAGAAGGCTAGAGCACAGTGGTCGGTTCGTACTTCACTTTATGATGTTCTAAGATCGATCTATCTTAAAAGTTACCGTACTCCGACTACCGTACTCCCCAGTGCATTGTACTTTGTAGTCATACTGAATACCTGTGAACGGTCGATTAGCAACAGAAGGGTCTTCAAATCTGTTTTCGAATATGCTTCAGTTTTTCTCGTACTTATGCTTATTGTGAAGCATAACTGATTTGGCGACCTATGACCACTATTATACTTCTTCTCATATTGCCCGCTCTCCGAGAACTTCGCTTACACGCTGCATTGTCGAATAATAACGGAAAAAAGAAAGAGTGCGCGGCCGTGCGGCGAAAGTCGCGCACCGATCGCGTCACTTTATATACTTGTATGGACTTAGTGAAGGGTTCTCTTTCTGACGCTGCTCCCTGTTTAATGATACTGGGATAGGCCTGGAGAGCGTGAAGAATTGAATAGCAACTGGCGAGAAACTATCAAAAAGGGAGCCCTAGCTTAGAATCTATGTCTCATTAGCTCTTCTCCCTTCTCGTTTCGTGTTTAGTTGTGTACACTCGTTCGACCAGTGCCCCCCCCCCTCTCCCCTCGGATATGATAAATAATAGCTTGATCCTCCATTTGTCTTCTCTTCCTCCCCCTCTATCCCCCGTCTATTCTCTCTCTTCGTTGTCTAACGCTCTCGTTCGTTTGCTGCTACTGTATTACTCGTGTTCCGTAGTGAGTGCTCATCGCTTGATTGTATGCTCGAATCGGATTCCACGGCAATCTGACCGCATTTGTGCAGATCGTGAAACATAGCCCGGCCTGGAATCTGCTTCGGCCCCCACTCTCCAGACCAGCCCCCTTTTCCCCCTCCAATTTGCATACCGGTGTTTCGCTTCCCATTCTCGTCTTTTTCCCTTCGTCGACGTCTTACCCTACCTTTCTCATTTTTAGTTTCCTTTTTTTTGTTTTCTTCCGTGTTTTCCATGTCACACACTTGTACGTACACGATTATGAGGCGAATAAACGATTTTGGCCTATGCTATATTTTGGTACAGTAGAACGTTCGTACTAAAAGAGAGTGTGAAAATTTAAAGAGTGAGCAATATTTTCCTTTACTTTAACGGAATATTATGGTCGAAAAGAAGCCCGCTCTTATGAGCTTGATGTTCCATCGACATGCGACATGGGTTAGCTTACTGCACGTTCGGCACTGGTAGAAGACATCCCAAACCCGGGTGAAATATGTTTCACGCGGTAGATTTATTCGTTCACAATAATACCTCTCATTGCTCAGTAATCGGTAATTACTGAATAACGTATAATATTTATGACCTCGTAGGGTGAAATGTGCTTTTGCTAATTCTCACCGCGTGTTTATTACAGTGAAATGGTCCGTGGAGGAGGGAGTGTCTGTATATCGGATATGATGTCCCCATTCCGTCCATTATACGTGTACGGGACGCGAGAGATATTTCAGGAGATCGGAGGGCGAGGGAAGGGAGAGGGAGATGAGGGAAGGAGGGGAGAGGGAGGTTAAAGACGCGACGAATAGACGACACTCTGGAGCAAAGTAAACGTACGTGATTGGAGGGACCGAGGGGGAGATGCGAGATCTCTCGCTCCCTCTCCCCCATCCCTCCTATCCCTTCCCTCCCTGAAAGGGATATTCTCGGGTTAGCACCTCGAGGTGTGAAGATTCGGCTTCGTTTGTACACGGAGTGTGTTTCTGTGAGATCGGCCGGGTTCCCTCTCCCTCTTTTACCTCTCTCCCTCTCCCTCTCCGTCCCCCCACCTTCTACCGTCCCCTCCCCTCTCCTAACCCCTCAGGGGGTAGATGGAATAGTGACACCGACGTCCCCTCGCCTTCAGTTCGCATAGGTTCCTTGTCAATTTCACATCCCTTTCAGTTGTCTCGTCTAATGTCGTTTATCCCTGTTTCGATCATTGCTTACTAGACCATCTGAAGCGTTTGACCTGCTTTGTATGCTTTTTTTTTCTAGTTATGTTTCAGACTCACTTTATAACAACGAATCTCTCTGAATATTTATTTATTGAATAGTTCCTAAATCTCATAAATCTGTGATCCTGGCTACTGATTGATCTTTGATCTCTTCTCGTTCTCGACTGATCTTTGATCTTTGATCTTTCCAGATGCTTCCCGATCGCCTGTTCACCCTTCTCCTGTCCTCACTAACCCTCGTCAGTCCCCTTCTTCCTCCCTCATCCCGGATAGAGAAGACGACTGGAAGGGAAGGGCCGTACGAGCGATACGGAAGGAGGATGGGAGGGATTGAGGAGGAAGGCGAGGGGAGGCGGAGGGAGGGTGACAGTGACAATGACAGGAGTGACAGGAGTGACAGGAAGAGGAGCACTGCGGCACCCTTCCAGGTAGGAAGGGGTACTGTAGGATACGGTAGATAGAGCGGAGGAAAAGATATGTCAGTAGGTCGTTACGAATATCGAGGCAAGAGCGTGCAGAAATGAGAGTATCAGTTTGGAACCAAAGATGCTGGTGGACCGGCTTATTCTAATAGGCTTTCCTTGATGGTCTGGTGCGAACAAGAACTATTATATTTGTACTGTTTGTTCCTTCCCCGCCGCTTTTCCTGCTTGTGCTTTCGTCTCGATATTCGCCTGATCTGGCCGTGTTTGGTCAAGAGTATCATGGCACAGTCTTCCCTGTCAGTTGTCCGTTCGGCTAGATTTGCCTCTGTCCCTCTCTTCTCTTCCCTCTCCTCTCCTCTCTCTCTTCTAATGAGTAAGCAAAGATCGAGTCCCGTCCCGCTTTCATTGTTTCAATGGACAAGCGAGGTGACCCATCCACCTCTCTGGGGTCCATTTCCACCTCCTGAAGGAAAGGTGGAGGCTATCGATTGACAGAGCGAGATCTAGAACAGGGTCAGCCAATCGTACAAGACAATTATTACTCGCAATTGCTTTGATGAGACAAATTTCAATGCTAATTTGTAATAGTAGAACGGGCGCCGGAGTACTCGGAATCGATGTACAATCCGATAGAATGAATTCGATGGAATTCATTCCAT
This sequence comes from Micoletzkya japonica, assembly GCA_900490955.1. Classification (NCBI taxonomy): domain Eukaryota; kingdom Metazoa; phylum Nematoda; class Chromadorea; order Rhabditida; family Diplogasteridae; genus Micoletzkya; species Micoletzkya japonica. The sequence continues at coordinate 20,632 of LS874745.1, read as the reverse complement.
CGGATTGTACATCGATTCCGAGAATTAAAGGGTGAAATGAGAGAAAGAGCGCAGAATGTGAGAGATTCAGGCAAATTATAACCTGAATAATAGCGTACGTACGTTACTTCGAGTCTGTTCTTTATTTTCCATTTTCCATTCTAAAAAGGTCAGTATACTGCACTACGATCAAAGAAGAAGCAACGTTTATATATTGGAGTTGAAACACATATTTTAAACATCGCGAGACCTCGGGAATGCAGCAACGACCTATTCAGTATTTCAATCGATGATCTCGTTTCGAATTGCCTTTTTCCTGCGCAATCCATGCTTCTCCTTCAGGACTACCCGGACTACGAACTGCCGGTCCGCCAGCCCTGGCCGCCTCCACAGGAGCAGCCCGTCTATCCGCCGTATCCGGAGCGCCGGGCTGGAAGCCGGGTTTTGGTTCCAGAGAGCCGGGTTTTGGCACCGCTGGATGTGCGGCCGGTAGAGAGCTACCGGGGACCGCCGCCCGAAGAGGACGTGATGCCCCTCCAGGCGCCCGGTATGGAACCAGAATTTCGTGAGTATTATCTTATATTTCTTGCGTTTTCCTTTATGAATCCTTACTTTGGGCCTACTTTGGACGAGACATGATCTAGAGTCTAGATCATGTCTCGTCTGTGTTTGTGTAGAGTATTAATAGTTAGATCCAGAACCCCGAGGGAAGAAGGTGTTCTCCCCCTCGGGGGGTTGTGATTTCACCGTCCAGATAGGTGTCGTGTAATTGATGTTGACCCTCCTCCATTCTTCTTGTTTCTTCTTCTTCTTCTCTTCCCTCTCCCCTTGCGACTCTCCATTTCCCTTCCCCAATCACTCAGACTGTGTTCCGATCAGGAAAAAGAATGCACGCTAAGGGGGGCGGACTAGACAGAGGGGGAGAAATGAGGGAAAGGGTGGAATTAAATGGGGTGCGAGGGTGACAATGAGATGAACTTTTTGGGTAGACATTCGAAAATCGCGTGCACC